>MU267644.1:71145-119605 GCA_021014935.1 Hygrophoropsis aurantiaca
AGAAGAATCGTCACACAGCCACTTTGATCTTGGCCGTGACGAAGTCACTTCAACAAGTTAGCACTTTGAAAGTTGAACGTTGACCTTGTTCTCCCACAGATAAACCTTTTACAATTTACCGTATAGGAGGAAGACAACTGTTCCTTTGAAGTTGGTCAGTGACTTTTCTTCGGAAGTTCATCCCAACAATATATACATCATGGAATTTCAAGCGCCAAACTACCCGTGAACGTTACTGCAATGCGATCATAGTGTGGTGTAATCATGCATAATGGACGAGCGTTTAGCGTTGTTGTCAGCATTGTAAGTCTCAGCGTTGCATGATGATATGTTACTCTTATCGACTTGATAGGCTCAGTCTAACAGCGATGTTACTAGTAGTAGCAATGGGCTAGGCTAACGAGAAGTCTCATCCGAGTCCGCTGTGGATCATTATGAAACATCAGCGCTTCAGCTTTGTCAAGGTCTTGAATCTAATGCCCAAAGCGTGCATCACAAAAAGCGCCACTAAACGCCACTGTTAACCTGCGTTCGCCACATTTATGTTGTTCCAGTCGCGATGCGTTTGTCCTCCCGTTTACAATGATTCAGCATTTGTTCAGCGGGTAAGTCTTTTTCATCCTTGGTCTTCGCACCATACTTTGTCATATTGGCACATTCTATCTCATGGAATCTCGTTTCCATATCCTTCATAAGGGAACCTTTCGTTATTGTTTCCCCCGCTCCTTGATTTAGTATACTTAGGCACACGTCAATTCATATGAATCCTGCAGCGTCATAGGACCTACACCTTGCCTGCGACAGCCAAACATTCTTCGAGATCCTTCTCTGGTAATTATGCATCACCCACGATGATTTATGATCTAGATTGATTATAAGAACATCAACTGAGAAAGTATCGATATCCAGAAGACACCCCAATACACGATGTCAATGCCTCATCACCCTCAACAGTTCACATTGTACCGCTCTAAGGTGAGTTTCTTGTATTATTATTAAAGTGAATATCAAAAATTTATGTTTACCTACAGACTTCTCCTGTTTGTCAAAAGGTATAATTCTTCTGCATTTCACCTTTGACCTCTACGCTTTTTTTTTGGGATCCTCACCAACTTCATAGGTCGAGCTTGCTCTAGATCAGGCGAATGCTATCTACAATGTCTGCGAAATCGACCTGTTCAACAAACCAGAATGGTATTTTAATAAAGTGAATCCAGCCGGCACAGTGAGTATAATCTGGTTCTCAAATTATTCGAGGAAACGATCGCCAACACCCCACTAGGTCCCGGCTATCACCTACGGGGGACCTGGGGTTCCTCCTGAGGATCCGTCTCCACTCGGTTTCAAGCTTCGTGAGTCCGCAGTGATTCTGGAGTTCATCGCAGATATCTATCCTGAGGCCAGCCTTCTTCCGAGCGACCCCGTTCTTCGCGCTCGAGCACGCTTCCTTGTCGACGCAGCCGCCACAAAATTCTTCCCTGTTGTCTTTGGATTTTTAAACGGAATTGAATCACACCAAACCGTCCTGAATATCATTGACGCAATCCAAGCTCTGCTGCCTGATTCAGAGGAGTTCGCCGTCGGGAATACGTATACACTTGCTGATATCACCATCATTCCGATCATTGCGCAGCTGAGGCTTGTCTACGAAAACGAAGTAGGCAAGGTCTCTGCAGAAGAAAGAAACAACCTACGAGAAGCTCTCTTTGAAGAGAAATACATGAAATATATGCGCTATGCATGTGCGATGCTGGAGAGGCCGAACACAAGGAAGGTTATTGACGAGGTGGGTTCAGTTTTTGATTTTTTGCATCTGGGATAATCGGCTCAAGTTGACATCAGGAACATGTTGTGTCGGACTGGAGAAGGTTTTTTTCTCAGCCGCACTGAAGGTCCTGATCGCTGCCCCTGTCGAAGATTTTACTTGCACGTTTTAATTACTCTATGATAGCTCTTCAGCCGATCGAATTCAGCTGCCATGACTATCTGTGCTGAAGATTGTTCCGTCTGAATTAGATGTTGATGCGTCGTTGATCGTATGCATATTGCTCTTCAACAGTGCCCGATGGAATACAACCCCAAGCAAACCCCAATTATCGCTGCTCGCGCTGCAATATGAGTCCGCGCACGCAGTTCCAACGACTTTCGAAGTAGCTGTAAATGCCCGAAAGCTCGTCAAATTAGACCCACATACATCAAATTATATCACATCTCATACGTCCTGTCAAGTGGGAATCACAGGTGCACAGTAATTATCCACAAGCATCACCGATTCCGAGCCTGTTCGTGACAGCGTATGCATGTGGCTTCGAGATTCGAAAGTCATATTTCACGCGTTCTCGATCGAACCACGCACAGGTCGGTTCTTCATGATGATCTGGTCTTGTTTAACGCGCATTATGCGGAACCATCAGGCTTTATTTTTCTTTTGTCATCCCAAATGCTCGCCTTTGGGTGGATGTGGACCGCAGGCGAAGACGACTCGGCGTGCAAAAGCATGCGTAAGAACGCCATTCCTCAATTTGACACTGGTAACAACAATCAAGTGGTTACAACTTACATGATATCTTCTATGTGGGTCAGTCATCCAGTATACATGTGGTAGGAAGCCCCAAGCGCAAACAGGTTCCACCTCGGCTATCATTTGCGTTAGTGCATTCGCTGGCTACTTAAATACCGGCGAACATATGACCGTGCATCATCGATCACCCTTCTCGTTCATCCACCCAATATCTGCTATCTCCCTGCATCCAGATATCATACGATATGTATACGTGCTTCAAGTCCGCTGCCGCTCTCTTGGCTACCGCACTTCTTGCTAGCGCAGCAGTACCCATCACTCCGCGCTCAGCGACGAAATACCCGTTTACGTTGAATGTTTATTCGAGCCGCAACCTGAAGGGCTCCCATTGGAAGCCTGAGCACGGTATCCTTTATGGTGCGAAGGGATGTTCGTGTTGGCCATTGACAGGGGGCGTAAAGGACCATGTGGAGTCGTTCGACTTCCATTCCAAAGCGCACATGCATGTCACTTTTTATAGTGACAATCACTGCGTTGTGCGTGTTCTATGACTTTCCCCCGATCTCACAGCTGTGCTGATTTATCTTTGCTCCTGCACTGTTCGTCAACTGATATTTCGTGGCTATGTGGGATGACTATAGGACAAGACACTGCGTAAGTGATTGTTTTTTTATTTCAAAGAAACGGAGTTTCTCATAGATTCATTTCATTCCAGTACAATATGACGGCGCATCTGCTCTGAGTGAAATGAATACATCCCCAGCTCTCAAAGCGAAAGGCGTAAAAATATGTCTTGCGTAAGGATATGTCTTCCCGGTCACGGTTACTAGTCAGGGTTGTTAAAATCATGTTCACTCCGAAGTGCGATTCTGGTCAAAAAGGCTATTGAAGGTGGCAATCAGGGTGAAATATAGCATCCTGCAACCATTTTACTTTCCCTTGTGATATCTGGTGTTCAGTAACATTCAGTCTTTGTTCAGTCTTGAAATTTATCGCTGATACGAATCCCGATATTTGACCAACGTCACATCACGTGGTATTGATATAATTATAATCTCATCCTTCTCTTGTGAAATCGTCTGCGGCGCACCAGGGAGTGGAAAATCAACCTATTGCTACGGAAAACGCCAATTGTTTACCGCCTCCCAGGGGGCTTTTTAGGCCTGCATGCATGGTGGCAAATGGGCGCTCATTTCGTTAGCTGTAAAAACAGATCTGTATGAACGCCATACCATCCACTTGTCTACCACTTCAATAATAGATGGGATCTTCGGAGGAAGAGTTTTGTATCCGGAACAGGAAGCAAACAAGCGTCACGCGTGCACGGCCGCAGCAGTGAGGTCCAGTTACTTAGTCTCCCGTAGTAGTACTTAGATGAGCTGCACAGCAGTGGTACCTTCCAACTCTACCGGTTAGCCGAGATCGATGGTCACTCAGATTACCTTCCAAATCTGAATCGGACTTAGTGACAAAATTGCTCAGAACTCTACGTAACTGATCGTTTACAAGTTCGTTTTGTTCGCTTTCGAGTCTTGAGGCTATACGTTTGCGATAATCGACTCGATGTTACACATTACATATTTCGAAGGAATGGCTTTCTTCCTTCTGTATTTTCTCGGGCTAGTTGAAGGTCGTTGCCTTTATCGAAGATTTTGGTTGCACGGTTTATTGACATCAACAGCTCCTCAGCCGATCGAATTCAGTCAGCATGACCATCTACGCTGTATACCGTTCTGTTTAAATTAGCTGTTTGACGCGTCGTATCATATGCATGTTACTCTTCAACAATGCTCGATTGACGATCACATTATCGCAATATATTGAAGCATACTTACACAAGCTGCAGTACGATGCTCACAACCATCTGTGCCAAATTCAATTTCAATAGCGTGATTCTCGATCAAGGCACGAGTGGAAGCCTCGTCACAAGACGTGACACAAACATCACACACTCCGGCGGCCACTGACCATGTTGCCCTCCACACCGAAGCTGGCGTCTGTTGCTTTTGGGGGCAATATTCCGTCCTCACAGTTCCAACGACTTACAAGTATCAAGTGCTTGCTATGCAACTGGAGGCGATATGCATATCCCACCCACAAAATCCCACATGGCCGTGCATCGTCAAAGACAAGTACTGTTCTTGACAGTTGAAAACGCAGCGGGACATAACTTCATATTGTAATCACGGAAGAGCTCAAGAAAACGATACCCACTTGATGTCTCCCGCTACCATAGGTATCCAGATTGCTTATAAAAATGTTCGACACAATTGTGTTTGTTTGTAAGCAGCTACGATTGCGCAAGATTTCAATCACTATCTTATAAATCGACGGTCATCTGGATACATATAGCTTGAATAAGGTCTGCAAAGGAATCTTATCCTGTGAACTTGCTGCGAACTCCACCCAAATGGCTCCCATTACGAACGGTCAGCATATTTTCAACGAGATACCTTCAGGTATGTTTCATCGGTATAAATTCCCTATCCCAGTGCGTCCATTCGTATGACTTCGCACATACAGGGTATCCTATTCCCGGAAAGACTACGATATACGACGCAACTGAGACAATTGAGCTTGACTCCACGCCTTTAAATGGAGGAGTATTGCTGAAAATACTCGTGCTCTCTGTCGATCCCTACATCCGAGGGCGAATGAGAGATCCCTCGAAAGCTTCGTACAATGTGAGTGGTTAATGATAATCGGAGCACAGAACGTCTCTGGATATGCAAGCCACTGATCTTGATATAGACAGCATTTGAACTTGGAAAACCGTTAGTACACTTGATTTGAATTTTATTTTTTGGTGGACTGAGGATTTCATGACATTAACTTGTGAAGGATCGCAGGATATGGTATTGGAGTTGTTCTGCGTTCCGAAAATGCAACGGTGAAGGTGGGAGCCCATCTATATGGCATACTCCGTGAGTCGATCTTTTTTGGGCGTGAGTATAACATGTGTTTACAACTACTGTCGCAGCCTTCCAAGAATACACGGTCTTGCCGGACACCAAAGGACTCACTTTTATTGAAAAAAGAGAGAACCTACCATGGTCAGTATACGTGGGCGCGGCTGGGATGCCAGGTATGTGTTATTATATCTCACCATCTGGGTTTCGATACAGGTGTATTGATCCCGAGTAGGACAGACAGCATATGTAGGATGGAAGAAATTTTCAAATGCAAAACCGGTTTGTAAACTCTCATGATTTGATCTCATATCACACTTATGTGTCATTGCTACTTAGGGAGAAGTAGCTTTCATCAGTACAGGAGCAGGTGCAGTACACGCTCGCGTCTCACATGGAATAGAACTTGAATGCATACCCTGGCACATGTTTTAGGTGCTGTCGGCTCGTTGGTAACCTTGACTTTGAAGAAAGCACATGGTTGGCTGAAATTGACTTCATAGCATTGTCGTTCAACTGGCCAAGCGGGATGGGCTTAAGGTTATAGCATCGGCTGGATCCGACGAGAAGGTACAGTTCATGAAAGAGATTGGAGCAGATGTCGCATTCAATTATAAAACTGCGAATACACTCGAGGTGCTCCAAAAGGAAGGCCCTATCGATGTGTACGTTCTGTTGATACCATATCATCCGCATCTGTGCAGTGTGTTGATTATGGGGCATGACAGGTACTGGGATAACGTTGGAGGGGAGACGCTTGAGGCGGCACTTGAGGCTGCTACGAAAAATGCGCGGTTCATCGTGCGTATACAGTTCCCATCTGGATGGCCATATGTTGACGCTATGCGAACAGGAATGTGGTATGATATCCTCATATAATGCATCTCCTTACCACATCAAGGTAAGGACGATGCGTTTTGGTTATATGCGCTCTAACTGATAGCGCCTTTCTTGGATGCGCCCCCCAGAATTTGATGACCATCGTTGCAAAGGAAATCAGTATATCGGGATTCATTGTGTCGTCCAAACTGCCCGAATTCAGGGATGAGTTCTTTTCTGAGGTTCCTGCCATGCTTGCAAACGGGGAATTGAAATATCGGGAGGATATCACACAGGGTTTGGAGCGCGTCGGAGAAGCCATTCTTGCGGTGCAGAAAGGTGATAATGTTGGGAAGAGCGTCATTGTGGTCGCGGATGAATAAGATAATGGCGTGTTGTACGTAAGTGCAGGGATACAGAATTTGACATCTTGATCTCTAAGCCTTGCACTTAAGCGGGTTGTTGACTTGTCTCCGCCTTTTAATCTTTCTTGGTCATTGTCATAGTCAGAAGAGATCGCCTGCGGAAGGCCGTTTATTTCGTTTCGCGTGAATACGGTCCGATCTGAGCTTTATCAACCCCTGTCATTCTCACAATGATTACAGTTAGTGCTACCCCAAGTTGCTAATGATAGAAATGTCATCACTCGAATTCCTCCTTGGAAATCCCGCCCGAAGAGGTCACAAGATTAGATATCACCCCACACATAAATACAGAGGTGAGGAAATTGGCAATATTCAATACGTGCACCCCCATTATCACCGTCTAGTCAACACACAATGTCTGGAAATCCTACTGTCGAATACCGTTACTTGGGCAAGTCAGGCCTGAAGGTCTCTGTCCCGATCGTGAGCGTTCCACTCGATAGAATATTTTGAAACGCTGGCTGAAGACGATCGTTGCTATCAGGTCGGCGCTATGAGTTTTGGGTCGTCAAAATGGTCTGTAAGTTGATTAGCACTCCAACTCTCGCGGGGTTTTCGTGGAGGTACTCGTGATGCTAAACGCAGTGGTTCGAATACAGCCATGGGTTCTCGATGAAGATGCTTCCATCCCGATCCTCAAGGCTGCTTGGGATCTTGGTATCAACACCATCGACACCGCCAATGTATACTCAAACGGAGAGTCGGAAGTTCTCGTTGCCAAGTTCATCAAGAAAGTTCGTACCCGCCATCCTAGTTATTGTTATGTTTACCGACATCTCACCTCTATACGATAGTACAACATCCCAAGACACCAAATCGTCATTGCCTCGAAATGCTTTGGACTCGTGGCATCGGACCCAAGCATCCGCACAAGCGTGGTTCCTAACCTCGACAAGCAACGCGAATATATTAATCAGTCCGGTCTCTCGCGAGCGGCCATCTTCAACGCCGTCGATGCCTCTCTTGCGCGTCTGGAAACACCTTATCTCGATTTGCTTCAGATCCATCGTTTCGACGCGGTCACCCCGCCCGAAGAAACAATGAAAGCGTTGCATGATCTCGTGCAGAGTGGGAAGGTGCGATACATTGGTGCGAGTTCGATGAGAACCTGGCAGTTTGCACTGCTCAATGAGGTTGCGGCCAAGAATGGATGGACGAAGTTTGTCAGCATGCAGGATGAGTATTCACTGCTGTATCGCGAAGAGGTGTGTGTTTAAATAGGTAGCAGAGAAGATGAAAGGACATCTCTCACCTTACGCTTCCCAACAGGAACGGGAGATGATTGCGTATTGCAACTACAACGGTAAGCTTTCTTAATCTCCACAAAGATGATGTTTTTCACGTATCTTTACCAGGAATCGGATTGATCCCTTGGGCTCCTCTTCATGCTGGAGACCTCGCACGTCCATTTGGAGTCGAAACCACGCGTCTTGCTTCAGGCCGTGGAACGATTTTCGAGAAAAAGTACTCTGAAGCTGACAAGAAGATCATCTCCCGTGTAGAAGAGATTGCAAAGAAGCGGGGCTGGAAAATGGGCCAAGTGGCGCTCGCATGGGTGGGAGCAAAGGTCGCAAGCCCGATCGTCGGTGTAAATTCGATTGCAAGGCTAGAAGAGAGTATTGTTACTGGCTACGAGTTGACCCCGGAGGAGATCGCCTATCTGGAGGAACCGTGCGTATCTTGTTTATTTTGTTGACATTTCTTTGCTGAAAGCGATTGTGACAGATACGAACCTAAAGTCGTCCGCGGGCATGCGTAGAGGATTGTTCTTCGCTAGTAACTGTTACATAATGCGTTGCGATCAAAAAGAGTGAAAATCATGATGTGAATACTATTGTATTATTTGATGTACCTGTCTGTGTAGGTACTGCATTGGCTGCAACGTTTGATTCAAAATGATTCCACTTGTAGTACATACATAGTATGGAAGCTAGTTATCTTTGTGTATAATGTGTGGCATGATGTTCAACTTCAAGTGGCTGTCCGAGAAAAAGCACCTAGCGCTCACTAAGCTAGCCCCTATACAATTCACCTAACTTGAACTCCACGATGTTCTTCGAATGGCTGCACGACCGCATGATAGAGCCATGCACCGGCTTGAAGTTCAGAAAAAAAGGATTTGTGCGAGTCCATTCGGGTATGGACGAAAAAACGGTGCTGGGCGAGAAATATCAGATCGTGATGGGTGAGACTCTCTTATGGACCTCGCTCAATTCAAAACTCACCCACTGTATCACTGGAGATCAAAACCAGGCCTGCTCCAATGATTCACCACTTGGCGTTCACCCACTGAGAATGGCGCAAAAATCATCCACCGTGACCTACATACCTGGCGTATACACTCACGACTCACAAAAACAATCGGTACTAGAATGGGCTGCACAGTTCTATGGTCGCTGTGACGAACCGGAGGCTTCCCACGTTATATCCGCGGAGCACGCCAAGCTTCCAGACACGTTTTCCCAGCACGAAATCACCCTGCTTACCACAACCTTGTTTGGCAAAGAACGCTTGATCGTCTTGGAGCGGCTCGCTGACCCAGCGAAACAGCCATTGTCGGTGTCTTGGTGGGTCACTGGGGTCGACCGGGTGTATATTCCTGCATACAACGACGAATACACCCGAGGCGATGTTGAAAGGGAATACCGAAGCCGTATAGACACAATTTCCAAAGTTGTTTTCAAGCCCGGTACTGTCAAAGTCGCCGACTTTGCGATGCTCTGTGGCGTCATCTCTCGCTCTGTCCCTAGATATAACATCCTTCTGAACCAGTGTTACTGGTTTGCCTGGATGATCCACGACGGATCGAAGGAGGTTTTTAGGGCATACCGTGTTGAGGAGGGGGACCTGACGAAACGCGCTCGATTCCGAGGATTGCCGACCCTAGCAAGAATCAAGGTCACGCAGATACACATTGATACCATTAGGCGGGAATTCAGTAAACGCATGGAACTAGCAAACAACCATTTCATCGATCCACCAGTGACTCTAAGTGAACATCAGGAGGAGGTTCGGGTTGACACAAATGCCGATGGACTTGCATTGGCCACGGCCCAGGTAAGCCGTTCAAATCCTCCTGGCTGGTTGAAGAAAGGGTGCTAATGCGCGGCCAAAATAGGGTCTGTCTGAAGACATTGACTAGTATCGCGAACTTGAGTGTATCATGCTAGATGCTGCGCCAAATTAGATACCGGTGGAACCTGAAAATGAATCGGTGACTCGGAATCAGTCATTTGTATATCCCTTGTTTCCTATCACAATCCAGGCGGCGAATGCAAAGCTAGTCAAGTCATTGGTTGCGTCAGAGGGAATGGCCAGTGCATGATACGTTGGAATGGAAGACTGATGGATTCTTTTGATTAGCAAGATCAATGATCCTGTGTTGTTCAATTCCAGGCGACGCGACGGAGGCCAAGGCATAACATGGTCGTATCCGTCGTGAGATGGCTATACGCAAAGGAGCAGGATGCTTACACGACGAAGTATTTCCTCAAGGACACAGATCAGCATCAAGTAGCCAATACCTTGTGTGCGGTTGAGTGAATGACACAAAGCCGCCGAGCAGATGACACGCGGTGCGCATCTTGCGATGTTGAGATCTAGACACGAGTTGTGAATTTGGTGGTGCGGTTAAGCGGATGGCATGCGTCGCGCACATTACGATGGACTTGGAAACATCGTCGGAGAGCTAGCCAGAATGTCAGAAAGTGACGACCCGGATAGATGAGTGTACTATGCTATTAAGGCAGTGGAGAAGAGCATAATGAAAATCCGGAAAATAATAAAGCGCAGGGTGTGAACAACGACTGCAAAGTAGAGCGCATGTCTTCATCACATGCAAGTAGCGTTTGTACTACGCACTTGAAAGGTTCTCGAGCCTGAAGGCCTGAGCTCCAACAGTAGTTGAAGCAAACTGAACTTGCTGGTATGTGAGCTTGGTATGGTTTCATCTCATGCGTGTTCTTGCCTCCCTGTGTGTTCGCGGGTAGAGAAAATTTATCACGAGCTGGAGAACCAGGTGAGATTCTTTCTTACATCCCTTACCGCAGATCATTACCAGTGCCCAGCGTCATCTGACAGGATCCCTGCGCGACCAGATTTGAAGTTGAGCGACCAGCCACTGAAACTGTGAACACTCGAAAAACTGTCAAAAACAACCTATCAGAGATTCAGCGCATACCACCACCAAGAGCCCAAGAGCGGTGGGTACAAGAGCAGGATACGAAGTTCGAACCTGTGTTTGAATGTGGCGCCAGCGCTCCAAACAAACATCACCTCATCAAACTCACCAAGTCGGAAAAATGTCGGAAAGATCTCATTATGTTGTGACATGATCATCACATCCTGAAAAGCCTCAACCAGGCTTCAGCATCGTTCTGAATAGTTTGGTTTGTTTGATTTGCACAATCCCGTATCATGGCCAAGAAGAAATCAGCAGCAGCTACATCCAAGGCCGCCACGAAGGCCGCCAAAAAAGCGAAAGCCGCACAGAAAGTAGACAAGAAGGAAAAGAAAAAAGTTTCCAAAGGAAAAGGTGGGCGGGATGGGGGAGATGAAGAGGACGATGACGATCTTGAAGGAATACTCGATAGGGTATGTCATGAGGCTACAGATTGAGATCGCGTTTCTTGACGATCATTGATCACGTTCGTAATTAGTAGATGCGGAGAGAATGGGAACAAGCACATTCAGTTACTGAAGAACTTGTCGAAGGACCCCCAAGCAGACGTGCGAACGCAACTCTGACAGCCTGCCCAAACGGCAATCATCTCTGGTGTATCGGTGGCGAGTTCTTTAGTGATGATGGGAAAGCAGTGAGTTGACTTGGGTTTTTAAGTGTACCATTCCACCCGTTTAATGATCGAATTCAATCATATTCCAACTCGAATGTAGTACTTTTATAATGACGTCTTTCGTTATTCTCCGGACAAGGTAAGCCTGTTTGTTCCATTGGAGATAAGTTCCGCGATCCACCCCACCCCTTCCACCCACTCCTCTTCCAATGGTTCTACCACAGGATGAATGGCGGAAATTTGTATCCCCCACATGCCCCGGTCCACGCTCTGCCCACAGCGTAGTCGCAACAGCTGCAGCTGGAGGAAAATTGTTTCTCTTTGGTATGTCGCACATTCTGCCATTTTGGCAACCCACCTGAAAATGGAATCCGTTGATCCGTCATTTGCTTTGAATTCATTGCTCAATTAAACCCGAATGTATTTTTTGCAATGAATGCCCGTTTACTATCTCATCGACGGGGTTTTCGCTCTGTGGTCGCCCTTCTCCTTTGCCTCGTCATTTTCTACGCACCATTGTATATCCCTTGTTTCCTATCACAATCCAGGCGGCGAATTCTCGTCCCTCTACCAGAATAACTTCCACCACTATCGTGACTTCTGGTGTTTCGATATTCCTACCCACAGCTGGGAACGGCTTGAAACAAAGCTGAAACCAAGTGCACGATCAGGACACCGGTGAGTTCTTGTGAGTTTGGGGAAGCTAATTTTCTGCGTTGACTGACTGGGATCCGGCTCTTCATGCGAATCACTTTTCCCAAAACTGAATCGTGACATGTTGTGTCGGCTATTGGACGTTCAGGATGGCGATGTGGAAGCACTATATCGTTCTATTTGGTGGATTTTATGATCCAGGCTATAGAAGTGAGTTCTTCTATGTGATCCATACTGCTAGTATCGCTTATCAGGTTTGTTCTTCATTGGACATTCATTATACGCGATAAGCCAATTATCTCAACGATACCTGGTTATTTGATACGCAGGAGTACAAATGGCGTCAGATCGAGTTTAGGGAGACCGATCGGAAACCATCGTAAGTGCTTTCTGTCTTACATGTCTGATGATGATCATTGCTAAAACTCTATGACATGCTATAACACTGCATTCATCTAATATCTGTGCTATGCAACCCTCCACCAATCTAGTCCTCGCAGCGGCTTCTCGTTGCTCTCCACTGCGGACGGAGTAATCCTTCACGGCGGGTATTGCAAAGAGTATGTCAAGGGAAAACGGCCGGTGGGAGTTATGCTTGATGACACCTGGTTTCTACGGTACGTTCCGGTTTTGATGATTAGCTTTGTGCTAGCTTAGTTTGCTCTAATGATTATGCATTCGTCCGTCGATCACCCACTCATCTATCGCTTGGTTTTTCCTGCTGTTCGTGTTCACACCATCATACACATAGCATCTCATCTTCACCGGATACTGAATCTACCTCCCAACCTCTCGTGTTCAAATGGGAAAAACGCAAGAAATCAAGTACTGCATACGCCCCGTCACTCCGATCGGGGTGTACAATGGCCCTCTGGTCCGCAAAAGGTATGGGGATCCTTTTTGGAGGCGTGACGGACGAAGATACAGATGAAGAGAGCTTGCAAAGCGTTTTTTGGAACGATTTGTATGTTGTATTTTTTTTCACGTGCCATCCGTACTTGATGTTTACGCATTTTCATATCTGCATGATGCCATTTCCATCGTACGCTTCGTCATCGTAGATATGGCTATCAACTCGCCGGAAACGGCCGCTGGATATCGATGGCGCTCAAACAGCCGAAGAAAAAGGGATCTTCGAAAAAGAAAGCCATCACACCCGCATCAGCTCTTACGTTCCATCATCATGACGATTCTGACGATGCCATTGGAGATGATCTCGACGCCGATAGTGTAGCTGATAGTGGGATTGCACTTCGCCAGAAATCAAGGGGCTCCGGCAATGGACTTAAAATTGCGCAGGATGCGTCCAAAACTGCGGGCCTTGATTACTCGGAAGACAATCCTGATGATCCGAACCTTACTGCACCAATGCCGCGATATAATACTATGCTCGCGGTGTTGCGCAATACACTATATATGTGAGTGCGCTATCTGATAGGACGGTTGCCTACTCACCAATCAACATGTCACATGCTGTATTAATATGCAATTTCTCATTTCTCATATCCCATTTACTAACTTTTATTTTCTTGTTTCATGGGCTGATTGAATCTGCAATATGCAGTTATGGTGGAATCTTTGAACGGGGATCGAGAGAATATACGCTGGATGATTTTTATGCGTTGCAGCTGGACAAACTGGATCGGTATACGTGCCTTAAACGCAGCGATGTGGTCATCCCTGTTGACGAGGGAGAGAGTAGCAGTGATGATGAGGATGACGAAGACGACGACGACGACAAATACAGTGACCGAGACGGTGACTTTGACAGTGAGAACGGTGGTGGTGATGCCGGCAATACCCGGGATGGCGATATCGAAGTCGCAGATGATGCTGCTATGGATGCAGAAAGTGTGGGTGATTCTGGGGCCCAGCCTGTAGGCAAGTTAGGTACGAAGATCCCCGATGATACGGAAGGAAAAGAATCAATCCAAGATGAAATACAAGATCAGAAGGTGTGTGTCATATAACATTCATATCTCATATCTCATATCCTCCGCTATGTTCATTTCCATCCCTGATTCCCTGTCCAATCTGTTCTCACCATGCCTTCCTACCAAATCCTAATCCCACCGTCACAGACCACGCTTCGTGCCAGAGCTACTGAATTCATGGGTGTCGCAAGTAAGGATACAGAAAGGTCTGCGGAAGATATCATAGGCACTCCGCTGCCCGGAGAAACTCTCGCGATGTTCTATGCGCGCTCTCGTACGTATCTTATACCATGGTTTGGTTGTCGATTTCGTCATGCATCGTATAAATGCGAGATGTACATTGATTTGTTGCGATCGGATTGCTAAATAGGGGATATTATTGGGATGATGGTATTGACTTGTTTATGCACAGGTGAATACTGGACTCAAAAAGCACACAACACAAGTGATAACCGCGGGAAACAATTGAGGCGGGACGGATTCAGTTTGGCTGAAGATCGTTATGGTGCGTATTTCTCAGCGACCCAGTTGATCTTTTTATCGCTATCTGGTTTCATGAGCACATACCTTCACCTTTTGATGATAAGCCAATACAATTTACTTACGATCATTCGCCATATAGCCGCGTACAAACCAATATTAGAAGAGGTGGAGAAGATTTTGGCAGAAGCTGGGTTAGATGAGGAAGAAATGAAAATGGGCACCGCGAGAGAGGTTGGTGGAAGTGGTGCTGGGCAGAGCCGTAATCGGCGTTGAACGTTGAATGTTGAGCGACCCTACCTGGTCAAATTCAATGCCATTAATGGGTGTCGCGAATGGGGGTGGACGAAGTGTGTAATATAACTCGCACTTGGAGAGACGTGGCCTGAGAGGTAGCTTTTCCGTCACGGTATCAATGGCATTGACTTTGATCAGCTTTGACAAGCTGAACACCATTGATGTGTGCCAGTGGTTCAATAATCAATATTTGATGATCAACACGCGGCACTGATTTCTTGCTAGTTTTCAGAAGGGTAAACAAGACAAACCCCGATTTTCTGCTGACTCTTGGCTGACTCCATAGTGTACTTAACACTTGTGTTTTGCATCCTTGACCTGAAAGACCAGCATAAGCGTGCCGCCGGCAAAATTACCTAATCTAGAAAGTCAGAAAGGGTTGTTCAACGAGTCTGTCAAGGTTAACGCGTTGAATCGGTTCTCAAACCACAGCTCTCTACTCAAGTCGCAAAATCTATCGTATATTCTCAACGATTGTCAGCCCGAGCCTCCCAGAGCGTTGTATATGATGGTGTGTCATAGATATCTACTTTAGTCTAGCCATATTTCCTTCACTGATGGCACATATCTGAAACATGCAACTCTCAGGCCGTTCCCGGTGTATCCACATCCCTAAACACCTCAATCAGCGGGGCCTCTATGAGCACAGTTCCAGCTCATCCATCTGCTCAGGCAATGCCACCAGAACTCGAGCAGACGCTATCGATGCTCTCTGCACATCGATCTGTGCTTGGATACCTTCTGCTCTCTCGCGGCGACCCAGGTCAAGTATGCATCATACGCCATTCTGGAGTAGTTTTTGAAGGAGAACAAGGCCGGAAGTACGCGAGTGTGATTGGGAGGATCGTAGAGAGTGTGCAAACAGGACTAGAGGAGGTTAGTGGGGAGGAGAATGATGGTGTATGTATAAGTTTCTCCTTTCCTTTATATCTTTACTCTTTTTCGTGCTCTTTCATTTTGACTGATGCACCTCTTGCTTTATATGGCTCAGGATCACATTCGGTTTATGCGGATACGAACGAAGCGACATGAAATTATGATTTCACCAGGTACGTGTAGATTTTGATCCCGTTCTTTCCCTCTCACTTTTACTCTGCCTCCTCTCCCCGATTGCGGTTTCAAATTTAGGCTAATCATTCATCTTCATTTCAGACGAACGATATTTGCTGGCCGTTCTACACGATCCAGCAACCTAGTTGCTGATGACCTTGCCTCTCGATATCCGCTCTTCCGGATATCCAATACATCCCATTCTTGTATAGCGACCATCTTATCTTATGACATCTCGGGATAATGTATCATCTCATACCCAGGGCTGATTGAACCGGCTGCCCTTGTATATGTTAATAGGGAGTAACGATTTTGTTATATACCTACTCACTGACTGGGCGTGACAGGAAGTGTATATGTTTCGGGGTGAGTTGATTTGATTATTGAGCTTGAGGAGCAGGATAGCGATCTTGACCGTGTTACTTGGCTCGGGGGAGTTAGAACAAGTCGCATATTCTGACCCACTGAAAGAGGACCTGATATTTAAGAGTATTTTCTAGAGCAATCTAGATAAGTTATATGCATCTCAGTTTTCACCACACTGCATGCACGAAACGCCTTCAATGGCTGACACCAAGTTTTCCATAACTTTCCACAAGGTTGCATACTTATGTTCCGAGTACACGCATCCTGTAATTTCAGCTACTCAATTCATTCGCCTAGTTATCATATCTCTACAGTAAACTGATCATTTAGGTCGAAAGTCGACCATGAGTACATAGGCTCGCGTCGAATCCTTTTATGGGAACCATGACAAATTCGTCTGCATTTAGGTACTCATCCGCAACTACTAAGTAGTGAGTTGCAGTGGCATTCTTGGAGTTCTTCGCCTTTACCATCTTTCATCCATACCAGCTTATGGAGTGCAAGATTTGCGAGCTGAGACAACGCCAATTTTACTGCGAGAACTGCCTCAAAACACAGTAAGTTTTCTGTTATGTGTGCTATATATTTTATAGTTTCACTGACAATAATTAACACCCCCATCTTCATCGATTCTCGGTTTTTCACTTAATGGTCCATGATACTATGAAATTGATAGTCTCCGTGACTTTCGTCTGCAAACGCAACGTTGTGCCTCAGACCGTGACGAACATGTCGCCAAATCCACGAGGGCATTGCGCACCATCGAACCCGCGCGCTCATCGAGAGCTGTTGTCGCGAATGTTCAAGGAAGGGTCGATGAACTCGCAGAAGGACTGGCCCGACTACGGAAGGATAACGATACTAGTGCGTATCAAGCCGTTTATATGCTTCTTGAACAATATTAACCGGATGATCACCAATCCTAAATCGAATTCGACTGCAAATATATTGCAATAGAACGAACCCGTCTCCGCATGCTCAAAGAATCGCTCGCTTCCCGTCGACGGACCCTTTCTGCCGCAAAACTCCTCCCCGCAACACCTCTCGAGCAGTCCACAGCAAAAGAGACACAGGAATTAGTCTCCCTTTCCAACACGATCGCCAGAGCACGCTCGGGCCTTGTGCAGGAGCTCATTGAGGTGTTCAATATTGTCGAAGTAGGTGGTCGGCCACCCATAGGTGGCAAGGCCGGCACCAAGGGCGAGTGGACAATCGGCGATTTGATTTTGCCTGTCCCGGGTGACATACGACGTATGTCCTTTTTCTTCTTCTTCTGTGTTTGCTCTTACTAATCTGACTGACTTGCTTTATGATACATACCGATGTCCAGGATACCCGCCAGACCATATCAACGCTGTCATAACTCACACAATCCATTTCCTCGGTCTGTTAACGTTCTACCTTGGTGTAAAATTGCCCTTCGAAATTCATTGGAGTGCCAAACGCCTCGGCGTCGGACAGCCCTGGATTGGTGCATCGAAAGGGACCGAAGCAGGAGGATGGGCAAAGTGAGTTGGTTATGTTGTTTCTCACAATACACTGCTGTTTCCTTTTAAGTCGAGCTTGAAGGCTGGGTGTTGAAAGTACTCGCTAATCTCATCTTATTTTCCAGATGGACTACGAAACATCCCTTGCACCTCTCTGCATCCACCTCATCGTCATCATCCTCCCCAACGTCGCCGACAACTGCCCTTCCCCCACCTATCTTACCATCTGAATCTTATTACGAGCCTTATGCCGATGCCGATGCCGATGCCGATCCTACCACAAGTCCAACCACGGTTCCCACAACATCTTCCAAGTCCAAGTCATCATCGACATCAGCAACGCGAAACACAACAACGGCATCCTTCACCACAGCCTTCGCCATGCTACTTTATAACGTCTGCTATCTCGCGCACACCCAGTCTGTCGATGTCCCGCTCTCTCAGGCGGGCGACGCATTAAGCAATTTGTGGGCAGTATGCTGCAGCCCGGAACTGGGTCGGTACGTGCGCGGTTTACCCGTCTTTGTCCTTGTTTATTTTTTCCTCGTTTCCTTCAAATGTCACATTTTATTGATTCTATACACACATCAGCCGATCCCATCGTACGACTCCCCTCCTTCCACCCCCGACACCCGCCACTTTCTCCCTCGATTTTGCTCAACTTCTTCAAGCCACGACCGCGAACCCTTCATCTCGTGCCCGTGGTACCGGTGGGATTAGGGGGAGGGGTGCGCTGATAGCGCGCGAGTCGTCTTTGAGAATGCAAGGCAATTCACCAGTAAGACCCAGGCATGGGAACGGACGTATCTCGGAGGAAGACGAGGGGTGGGACTTGATCGAGGATGTCGATGGACTTGGATAGGCGCGAGTTAGAGAGGCGCGGAGGATGATACAGGATCCCAGTGGTATTTGGCGGCAGGGGACAATGGTGGAGGTAGAAAACCTCTTCGGGATTTGAGATTAGTGTGTAGATGCCACCGGACCCCCGGAAAGTAACGACCTTTCGAAGATTCGACTTTGCGACGTATGCCAGTCTTTGGGGGTGGATATGTTGTCATTTGTAGCGATACCTAAGCACCATTTCATGTATTTACATACCATGCATCGTTTCTCTGAGTCTTTATACACCCTCTTAGATAGTCCCTAGTAGCGACCTTATATGGAATACATGATAGTCGATATATTCTTTCTATATAAGCCTCTTAGATAGCCAGACGACGTGCTATCAGATGGACATAGCTTACTTTCAGGAATGCTGATGCATAGTCAACCATCGCACATGTACGGTGAGGATTCAAGGGGCAAGATCGGCGTAACATCATCGCAAACCATCATTTACCGCGTCAAGATCCATCTATGTAGACCGGCCAAGCGACCTCAATGAAGAGCTCTTGGGCAACCAACTGCTTGATCATGCTAAATGATCATACTTTTGAGAACTATTCTTCAATTCCCCCGTGGAGGTGAAGTGTATAGTAGAGAAGCTATGGCGCCGGTATGTAGATGACCCTCGTGCAATCGACAGTCAGTTCGCTTATCCACTTACAAAATTTGGATAAGGCATCGAAAGTGGTTGATTGACTTGGTAATCAGAAAATAATGGCTGCGACCTCCTTTCGTCGGCGATGAAGGTTAAGGCTCGAAGTTTAGACCATTGGTTGGAGTTAAAGATATCGCGGCAGAATGATATGTGCTGTAACTTGAAGACGCATACGATAGAAGCGAATGTGGGTGTAGAGTAGGCGGAAATCAATACTGACGGCGTGGAAGCGTATGGAGGAACAACATTGTGCTATAACAAAAAAGATCAATCATCGCAAAAACGGCCCGGGATATTTATTATATTGCAGTAAGGCGAACGCGGCTATGATGTCGACATTGCGCTAAAAAGAATCATGAGCCTCGTGAGGCGCTCCAAATCGCAGCGTTGAGGTCCCAGACTCCGTTCGTGGAGCACACTGGACGTCATTGTTCTCTCATAATATTTCCCAGAGATGTTCATGCCTGTAAAAATATGCCTTTGAAAGAGGGCGGTCGAACCTCGCTGCAAAACTCCAATCGTTCTTTGTCAGATACCTCGCATAAAGCATCAACGTTAGATAACCCGCGTACGGTGTTTTGTGGGTAGCTTGCTAAACACAGGGACCGAGAAGCAAGCATGGACGAAAACTAGGAGACGCGGAACGCGGATCTGTGCGACTTCGAATCAAATCGATGAGACAAGGCAAGACTATCTTTGGCGTCGTCGAACTCCGAGGATATCGTTGAGGTCTGTGTTTTGTGTTTTGTCAGACGGGAGAAGCATGGAGTTGGTGGTGATGGCGATTGCGATTAATTATGGATACGTGAGCATAATTATATCGTTGTTATCATGCATCGGAAGCATCGTCCATGGAGCGAGCGAGATAGCGGATGTCCGAGCTCTCCTTGCCATAACCATGATGCTCTTCTGAAAAGTTCCAGAACGATGACTGAGGAACAGGACTCACTTTCGAATGCGATATCGGGCTCGGATTCGGATGAGAATAAGATGAAGTGTACAATTGAATGCTACACTGGAATTACCTCGCTGGTTTCCTGGTAAAATCCAGTGGCTCGCTACGGATCGAACCATTCGAAGTGCTTCGTGGTATGCATTTTTACTGGCAAATTGGTAGGTTTTCTTGTCACGTCCAGATAGGTTGACCCTGGGCCCCTTGGATGCGCGACGGGCTTGTCATGAATAGCCCGGAATCCAATCGAACGCAATAACACACCTAAAACCATCCAGTGGACAGGACTTGACAAAAGACGAAGTGTAGTTCCCGAATTCCATAACTTCCATCGCATGTTTCCCATGTAGCACGTGTTTCCATGAAAATTTCTCCATTCATCATTCCAGACCAAAAGTTGATCGAGGGATAGGCGATAACGAGCATTCAAGCGCTTATTCAAGTCAGATGAGCTCGAAAAACAAGCCTGCTGATGGGCCCAGATGACCTGCCATGCTCTCTTCAACACTGATAAGCAATTAAGTTCTAGTTGCTTTGGCTTGGCTGAACGCATTCGCTTGCGCAAGCACTCCAACACTGGTACACGTATACGCTAGAAGTTGGACAGCTGATCTGCCTGTGGCCACCGTGATCATGTCAGGTGGATAGGTTGTCTCTGACAAAATTTTAGCAAGCGAACTATAAGTACATGGTTGACGTTGTCCATCTGTTTTTCTTCCTTCCGCCATCTATTATCTACTCTGCTTTTCATAACTCTGAACGCACATTCGACCATCTCAGCTTATTGCAAAGGATTATGCGAACGCCAATGATATTCAGAAATCCCCATCGATGGAGAATTGCTACTAATGTTGGTTAGTGACTGTCAAAGTGAGTGAGGCTACGCAATCCTGCTGGTGCTTACCAGCTGCTACCAAAGAACCCTTCAATTCTGGAATATCCGAGCTTGGCTCCGCATTGGCCAGTCAATATTTTCTCTCTCAAGAGACTAGCTCCTTCCGATCAATGCAGGAATTCGCTATGCACCACAATTTCTCCATCGCTCTCATCCATTTCATATCCCCTTCATTCTATCATGTATTGTCCACCTCGTCATCCTCCGTTCCTCGCGCACATCTCAATCCGGCACCGGCATTCCAAAATCCTTCCTGTTCACCGAAAATTTGTTCTCCCTCAAGTCTCAGCTCAGGAGCGATATCCTGGCGACGGGGTAGTGGAGCCGCCATGATTCGTTTTTATAATATTACAAGCAAAGTGCGTATGCCGAGGTTTGCCCTTGCCAGCCCGTCTACGGTCTAATTGTGTTGGGCCGTAGGCATTGCTAATAAAACGAGCGAAAAAAATCTTCATTTCCAATTTCCGATTTCCCCATAGTGTCTGGGGTCCACCCTTCTTTGTGATCACAACTTTGTTTATTTGCACGTTGCATACACGTCACAAAACGTCCAAGCCCTTCTAAGCAACAATCACTCCTTGCCCGGCCCATCAACTTTCTGCCCTGAACATATGTATGCATCAATAAGGGATGCATCAAATAGATAGGGATGCAAAATATGTTCGAAAGTATGCTTCGTTCGCATTTGGGAAACCTCGCCGGCTATATTCACTCACGCCGCCGCTGTCACGCAGATCAATCAGAAACACAAACCGAAACCTCGTTGCTCGACACGGAAGTTCCCCCGCACCTCATTGGACTTAATTCTTGTTTGGGTGGTACCATTTCCATTGGTCGGAGGCTCGTACCGTAGGCCCATATTGGATCGGCGTTCCTAGAACAGCGCACTTAAACGTTTTTTGAGGTTTCCATCATCATCATCATCATCATCAATATCATGGTGATATGTTTTTCCGCTGGCGCTTCCGAGAGGATCACCCCATAGATTCAAGTGCAGATTGGTGATCAGCCAGTCTCGGGCCCTTTCCTCGCTCCTCCTTTTTCGCCTGGCCTTTTCTAGGAATTAGGCCCTATCGGCTTTTCTTTCTCGCGGGGCCCTTCTTGGTCTCTTCCAGTGATTTTGGGTCATACTAATAACCCATCTTTGACGTTTTGGACTCCATGTTCCAGATTTCAAATCCAGACCACAGACACGATCGAATCGAAGCTTCCCACCGCTATAACCCACGATCAATCACTATTAGTCACGCAGCAGCAGCCCTCATTACATCTACGATTGAACTTTGATCCCAATTTCGATCGAAGTTTGTGATCTGTAGGCTGTCTATCTAATTCGGTCACCCTTCTCCATGGCGCTGTTGGATCATATGTTGAAACAAGACGTATCGCCATTCCGGGCAAGGGATAAACACGGGTTGTGTCGACTTCTGGAACGAATGGTAAGCAGACTACGGCACGGAGCTCGGGATTCGAATGGAATACGAAGGTGGTGTACCAACTCCTCCATTCTGCCATTTGTTCTGCTCCCCCATGGTGCAATATTCGTGGTCTCGTCCGTCACTCTGAACTTTGCCAAGACGTTACCCAATTCGCCCGACTCCCGCACTAGCCGTCCACCTTCGTTACCACCAGTATGTGCGACCTCCGTCTCAACCGTCCCCCCTATCTTTCATCCGAGGCGCTCTCAGGCACTCGTTAGTCCTCATCGCCGCATTCACACGGCCCGAGCCCCACAAAAACCCGATTTTACTTCTACATGTCTTTGCATCGGGGATCTATCTGGTCGCCGGTGGGAGAACAAGGCGAAGATGCGTGTTTTATGATGTCTCGGAAAAACTTAGGTGTTGTGTTACATCACTACACTTCAAGTGATATGAGTGTTTTCTAGATGGGTTTGTTTGTCAGGTGTGTATTTTTTTGTGTCACGTCTCGTTAGGTTATGTCCGTCCCTTGCCTTGTTATGCCTTTTCGTTTTATGGCAAGCTCGACTGTCTTTACATGTTCGATGGATGATAATATAGAAATGGCTGGACGCTGTTATTGACGTGCGTCGTTCTCGTCATAGTAGCAGGGGTGCAAAAATTAAAGCATGCGGGTCGCGTTGATGTTCCATGGCTGGGCGTGGTTTACACTGGGTTTTGGTTCTTGTGCCAAGAGTCTCTCTATCCCCACGTCTGCCGGAGAAATTATCTTTGCACAGTACCATTGCTCCATCCATCTGGAGGCGGCCATGATGATTGGACGCCGTGCATGATATACCTACACGGTCATCAGTTTCTCAATTTTCTGATACTTGCTGGCACTGGTGCGGCGATGTGGTGTTGACAAATCTGAATTTCAAACATACTGATACCCGCAAGCCCACTTACCCTCTACCAGGGACCAGCAATGCTTTATCTATTTGCCCATTGGTCAGGAATGCGCATATTCGCGTTCTAATTCTGCCAGTGATCACTATCCATTCGGTTTAGGTCAGTACCTAGCGTTCACTGTGTCTCATCCCTTTCTATTTGTATTGTGTATGCGCGCACGCTATTGAATGGGAGTTGGAGGTGCCACAGACATGCATTATATCGCGTTCAAGTTCATGCTAGCGCTGGTATTCACTATCGATGGTGATTCGGGCTCAGTGGAGCTCGTTGAGGTTGGACGTTGATTTATATCTGACGTCACTTTAGCTTCATTTTTATCCTCGCCATCATCATGAGCGATATCAGATTCAACGGCTAATCACCCAGTTTCCTCTCATCCGAGACATCACCCAATCGTGTGCGTTCTTTTCACTATGTTTCGTTTCGTTTCATTTCCCCCTCCGCTTCCATTTCTCATCACAGCCGGTTCATGGCGTCTCCCTCTCTTAGCTACGTATGCAGGCATTCGCTTACCAGACAAAAACGAGGCCGACTTTCACTCTCGCGCTCCCTTCCTTGCTCTTTAGCGAGGCATCTCCCGGATCCATTCAGGTCCGTGTTGTTCGCTGTGTCCCTCCACGGCGCTTGCGTGCTTGCCTCGCCTTGTTTTGCCTACCCGCTTCTTGTTTTCGTGCTTCGTGTTTCGAATTCGGGACTTCGGATGGAGAATAGAACCTCTGGATCATGTCCGGATCCCTTATTTGTTGCGTTTTCCGGACTGGACTCCCGTATGTCGTGTTGGGGATGGAATGGAAGGGGAATTGCACGAAATGAGGTTTTGCTCCTCCTTGGGAATGTCGATTTGCCTGCTGTTTGGGATACGGGACGGGCATCAGTTATTTCGGGTGGAATACTACTACGCGTGCTGGCGAGTTGCTTTGGGGCAATACAATCATCTAATCAGCTCTGGTATCCCGCGAGAGGAATTGGGTTGTGATGGGCTGATGTGGGGGTATACGTCTCTCAGAGTCGTATGAAGTGATTGATCTGCTCCTTTGTTTGTGTGATATGGGATAGACGAAGTTTTGTACAGCGCAAGATGAAGAGATAGCTACTATATCGAGAATATCTCGTTGGTTTTTTCGTTGGTGCGTATATGTTTCTGTCTATGTTCGAAACTATTTTTTTTTCCGCCCCAAATTACATACTGATGGCTCAGATTGCAGCCCATTCTACTATGTTGCGCGATTAGAAAGGCATTGTGAGTACTGTAATTTCTGTCCTGACGGCGATCACACTTGCACACTGATAGATCCTGGACCAACGCACCATCAACGATCAGATACCGGGGTACTATAGGCTTGCCCACACGCCCACCCTACACCACTATCTTCTCGCGATTACACCCAACCGGAACCCATCACAACCCGACAGGATAACCGGCGGAAGAATCGATAGTCAAAATTTGCAATTATATATCGCAATCCATAACCCCAGGCCATACCTCCCATCTTGAGCGTTATTCATCGTGGTATCAAGTTTTTTTGGGGGCTTATCATCGTGGGTGAGTTATACGTAGAACTATGATGATATCGTCTATGAAGTCATACCCTACCTGTTGTATCAGAGAAATTCTATCCTGAGCCAGTCAGTACCCACTTGCTGTGAGTCCAGCGATTGGATCCACCTGCTCTCAGCGCTAGGTTAGCCCACTGTACCACACGGAGGCCTTTCCCCACAATCAAGTTCCTGTCAATGGACCCGGGCCACCGCATCTTATCTATTCACATACACATCCTGGAGGTCCAATCATGCAATGCCATCCCACGCTATCTGGCATAAGTGGCGCATATCTACAGCGGTTCTGTTCCAGATATAGGTTGGGTATGTATCACCAATCCAAAACTGTGGGACCATGGTTGGCGTTGGCATTAGCCCATCAACATGCAGTGGTGAGGTGTACGTACGTTCCATCATCCATCAAGCATCGGCGATGGAAGAGGCAGGTAATATCGAGCTGTAATTTGTCTCGCACGAACTTTACCTTGTTTTGTTTTATTTTGTTCTGGCCCTTGCTCCCTTGTTCCTTTGTTGCATCAATGTTGTTATGACATGGTATTCGTGCAAGTCGTACTCGATCATGGTGGAACGATGTTTCCGGAATTATCAAACGACACCAAAGTTATGGCAGCAACTAGAGAAGCGCTTCGCTTAGCTACTCTGCAGATGAACCCTTGTTTCGGTTGTCTCTACAATGTCAAGAAGTTCCTTTCCTCCTTCTCTTCTTTTTCAACCCCCTGGATGGAACCATTGTGAGTATTCATTTACATGAGGCTTCTCGTAAGCGAGGCATTTCCTTTCGATGCACACTACAATGCAGCCTAAGCGCGACGCAGAATTGGGCGCTCGGAAATTTTGATGACTGTAACTTGACTATAACCTCCCGAGCTCACCAGACGATTCTTCACGGAATCGAAAATCGAAAATCCGGCGAATTTGATATTGAGTTTTGAAGAGCCTCGTACCCATCCAAATCCCTATCGATACGCTCCGTCTTTCAAAGAATATCCTCATTATCCAATACCCAAACCGCGCCTGGTTAAACTCTATCCGAAAACTTCCAAACCCGAATCCGAATTCATAAATTGTTCATTTCCGCCTCGAGGCTCGTAGAAGGTTCGTCCGGATCTCACGGTCTCACTTGTATCGTTCTCCAAAATCTGATGCTGATTCAGATGGGTGCCGTGCAATGCCTACACTGCACTATTTACGTTCCCGCGGCATCAACATCGCAACCAAATCCGAATCGTACAGCAAATGCCCAAACTCCCAAGTAACTTGAAGAAAAGAAGAAAGAAGGGACACGGACCTGAAAGTTCTTGGAGCGAAGTTGGAAGGTTTCGAGTCGCGCGCGAATAATCCCACACCGTGATCATTTGGCGCCCAGATTGAGGCTTGACGGCCCATGGCCCCTATTCTTCTACACGACAGGATTCGGGTTGATTTTTTGCAGGTTTTGTCTGGATTGTCCAGTTCAGTACTGAAGCGTGTATTGTGCGTACGTACTAGTACCCCCAATACATTGTATTCGGGTCGTCCGTTGAGCCACTCATTCCCCGCACGCGATCGTTGATCGATGATCTCGAGCAAATGCTATCATTATTGTATGAACGTTACCTTGGTTCGGAACGTCACGGTCCTCTACTCCGAGTTCAGTCACCGCACGCTAATGTTGGTAACCACGCTGAATGGAATTAACCAACGATCGATAAACGATATGGATCGCAGCCCCATACCCAGTCATTATAGAACGGCCCGCCTCTGGGTCAATCCTTGACTGTATAGGGATTACAGTAACCTTCATCTCCGCTGATGCTTTTGTTCTCCCCGCGCTCGCGCGTCGATCCGATCCGAGTATCACTTCATTTTCCACTCTCGAAATCCTAGCTGAACCTCGATCGTCGTGTCGGTGTCGCTATCAGTTGTTTCTGCCTACTTTGCATTGCAAGTACCCTACGCGCAAATTTTAGGATGGATATCGTGTTGCGTTAAGTTACTGCTAGCTGTTACTTTGATACCCACATTGTCAAATAGATTAATTCACGACGGAACCATATGGAGTTTGGTGAATTTCGACTGTACGGTAATCTGTCAAAGGCGATCTATAACCAGAAATTTTGATCTTCGTGCTTCAGCATGGAAATTACTGACCATAGTGTCTAGGTAAAAAAACACAAAAATTCGGATACGGGGAATCGAACCCCGAGCTGCCGCGGACCCGGTCGCCGTCTTTGGAGGGATTGGGTCCAAAGACAGCAAACAGACTGAGAGGCGGCAATGTTGACCGTTACACCATATCCGACATGTTAGACTTTGGGGACATGAGGATCATTATATCTTTACTGACGTCGGGGCAGCGACACTCCAAATCAAATCCCGATGTTGCTCCAAGGAATTAATATTCAGTCCCTTCCAGAAAACAAAGTAAGACTTGTTAATTACTTATCACCCATCATGGACGGACTCGAACGCTTTGATCAATATGATATCAGTTTGATCGATCGATCAACCGATGGTCATAAGGTGGCTCGCTCAAGCTCAACTGAGGTCTCGGGAACTGGCTTTGGACGCGTAGTTTGAACATTGGAATATCGCGAATTATCATTTTCTTGATCCATCAATTGGGCATTAAACTTGAGATCAACAGGTATACAAAGTGGAAGGTATACCTTATAAAGGGGTAATTTTATTTACACAGGTATTTTGATAAAATATGTATATCCACATCCACACCTACATCTCGGTGACGTCGAGCCCGAGGATGCAGATACGCGTAAGTTGGATAGTATTGCGCATCATTATCTTCGTCATCATCGGATACATACGACACCCGTTGTGGCGTCGCTAGTGTATGCAAAGTGCCAGCAGATTGAGATGCTGGATGAGCGAGTGGGCTCGGATGCAAATGCCATCGGTAGTGGATGCGGAACATCGTAGCCACAGCAAAATCGCCAGCCCACGTGAGCGTAGATGTGAACGTCGCCCAAGTTGGTCGCTGTCATGATGTGATTTCGAACGGCGATACATGAATGCACGTGTCTTTCGTCCAAGTCAAGTGCGAGGTAAATATGGGAATATACCGTGCCATGTCTTCGTCTATCATAACTTGGATTCAGGACCCACTTGTTTGACTACTACACATCGGAAGGTGGAAGTATCCGAGTTGATAATACGTGTTGCGTTACGGGAATCTCCAGGCCGTTGTAGAAGTGGATAATCACTGAAAACTGATGTGCGGCGCTGAGGCTGGGATATATGCGCATACATGCATGGTATAGTATTGGGTACCGATGGCGGACAACCGGTGAATTAGCCAAGACACAACCTGTAAATCAATCAACACCATGTGGATGGGGCAAAGCGCGTGTGGGCGTAATTTGGGCGGTCTCGCGTGCATACATGCAGAACTTGATTCGAATAGGCGTCGTCAAAGTGACATTTGTGCCGGAGATCATGGTTAATTGAGATTCGAGAGGTTGCCCACTGAATGCCGGACAGATCTTAAAGCATATAGTCCCAGTTTTAGAATCATTTGCGACGAAATAATGTTAATATTATCCAACCTCAATGGATGTCGACGTCACTCGAGTGTTTGTACACAGATTGGTATTTTTGTGAAGACGTCACTTGCATTGACCGAGGATTCGCACCTCAAATTCTATGGATGTGATTCGGCACCGCCTGGAAATCGATGAAGAGATGCTGATCAACCATGAACGAAAATAATAGCGAGAGTGAGAGTGAAGCAAATACTAATTAAAATTCCAACTATAACTTGATGATAGAGCAGATCAGCCTTGCACCCCGCGGATCGCAAGCACAATTCACTCGGTTTCGGCACCGCCTGGAGATCTTTGTAGAGGCGGATGGGCGGATAGACCGTGCGTGATAATAATACGATAGTGAGAGCAAATCACCAACGCCCAACTATAGCTCGTCAACAGAGCAGATTAGACATCCATACCCGCGGATTGCGCAGAAGAACGTTTGGTATCGGCGCCGTCTGGAGCTTGGGTTGAGTTGATGAACTAATAATAATGAGAGCGAACGCACTGGAGGAAGTCAACAACCAACCAACCCCGAGTCATCGCACAAGTGAAGGATATCGGCACCGCCTGAATCAAGGCCCATCGTGCGTCTAAATCAAGGCGTACAGTCCATCATATCTGAATTACAAGCCACTTTGAATCAAAGCCCACCAAGAATACAATCACGGTCCACGGAACGATCAGATCCACCCACACAAAAAGTCACTCATCCGTCGCTGCAGACTCACACAGTTGTCTGCTAATGATAGAATGTGGGGAAGGACCCGGGGGAGCGGCGGTTGTTTGGATGCACATGTATTTATTTGGCTGTGTACGCGGGTATTTACGCGTGTTAAACTCTGTATTTGCGCGTGTTAGGAGAGGTAATAGATAGATATAGTGATTTTGTCACCCGTGCCTGTGTTTCCATATCCGTAACAGGATATTCCCAGTCGGATATATTCCATACTACTCGGGCATCTTTCCATATTGGGAGGCTAGGACACATTCCCATACTCGGACCGAGACCCCGAGAAGCCAGAAGCTGGGGTGATTGTGCATATGGGGTGGGGTGGGCGTTAGAGTTGTTTTGGATATCAAAAACCGATACGATCAGGGATTCAATAATTCAACTTTTGAACTCTTTAATTGACTTCAGACTTTAATACCTGGACTTGCTCTCGCCTGCGATCGTGCAGCGACTGACGATTCCCGTGACACGAGGATTCAGATATTCAAACAACAGCTGATCATCATCTAGAGCTAGCGATGGCGTACAGCGTCAATGTCGTACGGCAAGACGGTTTCCAGCTCCCGTCCCCCGCACACACCGCCTCCCCCTCCGACACCGCAATAGATTCTCCCCTTCCCCACCCCCAGGCCCACACACCCACACAAAACCACACCCCACCCGCCGCATCCTCGTCCTCTGACCTCTTTATGCCACACAACATCTCCTTCCTCCCCGACTCATTCAGGAAGTTCCCGTCTGCTGCGGCTGTGCATTCTCCACACCCCAATGGCAGCAGCAATAATGGTAACAACAGCGGTGGCAACGGGGTCGTCGACTTTTCGGACGAGCTGGCTGGGCTGATCGCGCCCGAACATGAGCGCGGCGACCCATACCGACACAACATATTCGACATCTCAGCACCAGCGTCTGCTGCGCACACACATGGGATGTACCAACCACCAGCCCAAGGACAATCACCTCACGACCTGCACCATCAGCCCACGCATGCACACTTCAACTCCACATTGCCTGCACTCAACTCGTCGATGCGGTACGAGCCGCATCCCGACCCGCCACAATCCCAACAGGGTTTCAGCGGCTACCGGCATACGCCGTCCCCACACGGTTCGCGCTCGCGATCCCGGTCTGTCGGGCCGACGCGCAATGGGCGCAGAGAGCGCCGCGCGAACTCGATCTCGTCACAGTCACAGGCGGGTGCGTCACCGCCGCCACAGCACCAACGTCCACACCCGCATGCAATACTCATCCCTGGCCGCTCATCGTCCCTCGGGAACTCAGGGTGGTACGGCGCATACTTGCCCCCCGGTACAGGTGGGGAGTATGGCCGTGGTGATTACAATGGTGCAAGTGCGAGGGGGCCTGGAGGGGAGTATAATCTGCCTACACCAGAGAGCCTCACGCATTCATTTGGTGCTTTTGGGCCAGGGCAAGAATATAACGGAAATGGCGGAGGTGGAGGGAATAATGGGTGGTATGCGCAGGCGCAGGGGAGAGTGGACACACCTGGCGCTGGCGGGATGGGCGTCTCGCCAAGCCAGGTATCGACCATGTCTCCGCACGTGTCGTCCTTGGGCATGCATCACCTCCACAACCCTAACCCCAATCCACACAACCCTAACCACATTTCCCACTCTTTATCACACTCCCTCCCGCTCCCGCTCCATCCCTCCATTGCCAACGCCAAATACCACCACACACATGGTCACTCCCTCAAATCACCGACGTCCCCGACATCCCCGACCTCTCCTGGCTCGCCGTCCCCGCCCGACTCGCTCCTCTCCCCCATCTCGTCCTCCCTTACCGCCACATCTCCCATCGCTAACGGTCTGACCCCTACCACCTCTACCAACGGTGCCAACGCGAGCGCAGGAGGGGCGAGCGCCAGCACCACCAATCCCGGCGGTAACACGCTGTCAGAGAAGAGACGACGCAGGCGCGAATCGCATAATGCCGTTGAAAGACGGCGGAGGGATAATATTAACGAGCGTATTGGTGAGCTGGCAGGGTTGATCCCGGGCGTGCTGTTTGAGTGTGATGGTGAGTGTTATTTCTTTTTTTTGGGAGTGGGTTGCGAGGGGATTGGATTGGTGCATATATGCCATATGGTTGGATGTATGGGATAATGGAGGAGCGTACATGCGTCGATGAAGGCGCATATGTACGTTTTGGGTGCATATTTGCGTATGTGGTTCGTGTATGCGTTGATGAAGGCGCATATATGCACATGTGGTTACATGTATGCGCTGACGGAGAAGCATATATTGTGTTTTGAGTGCATATATGCATTGATATGTGCGTCTTGGGTACATATCGGATGCGTATATGCACACTCAGGTCCATATACACTCAGCGAGGTGAATATATGCGCATCGGGGCGCATATATGCACTCATTAATACGCATATATTTATATCTCGTTCTTATTTTCATCCCCCTGGACGTATTCGATGTTTAAGACATAAATGCTAATCACCCTCTTTTTCTACAGCTCCACTCGTCGTCCCCAGCGCGACCTCTTCTTCCAACACCTCCAATACCAATGCCACTTCTACCTCCTCCACCAATCCCAACACCACCAACGGCAACCCGCAAAACCCAGAGGAACTCTTCGCGCTTCTCCCCGACGGACTCGGGATAAACGACGCGATATCCATGTCCTTCGGGTCCTCCTTCGGCATGGGAATGAACTTCGGAGACATGGGTGTTTTGCCCGAATTGCCCGAGGAGGGTATGAATATGGGCATGAATATAGGCATGGATATGATGGGGATGGGGGGTGTGAAGGCCGATCCGAGCGAAGATGGCCATCCCAGCGGCAATGGGAACACGACTGGAGGCACGGGCGTTGGCAATGGGACGGGCATGGGTGCTGGGAATGGAACCGCGGAGCCGCAGACTATAAAAGCCAACAAGGGGATGATCTTGCGGAAGGTATTTCAAAATCAAATTCGAACTACCACATCCCAATAGCTAACCACCCACAACAGAGCGTCGAATATATCCGCTACCTGCAACAGCTCGTCGGCGTGCAGGCCTCACGCGGGCGCGAGCTCGAGGAGCGCAACCGCGTGCTGGAGAGGGAGCTAGTTGCCGTGCGCCAGGCTCAAAACCACGGCCAAGTGCAAGCGCAAAATCAAGCTCAGGTATCACAAGCCTCACCTCAAGGACAAAATCAAGGCCAGTCGCAAAATCAACTCCAAGAAAAAGGACAACCAATTGCGCAAAACTCGCTAGCGGTCCGCCGTCACGCGCGCAAGTTGAGTCGGTCAAAGGTGTATGAGCTGGAAAGCATGCCCGAGGATGAGATGGAGATCGAAGTCGACGCCAAAATTACCGATAAAGAGGCCTTGGATAGGATAGGGGGAGGGGAAGCGAATGGAGACGAGGAAGGGGAGGAAAAACCGTTGATGGACGCGGAACGGGGGAGACGGACCTTAAGAGGTCGAGCTGGGAAACGCGCCAGAAGTGGTGATGCAGAAGACCCGAAACTAGATCACGAACATTCGCACGCTCATCCCCACGAAGATGGTGACGCTAATGCCCACGAAAACGGTGACGATGGAGAGGACGATGTCGCAGAGGAAGGCGAAAGCAGGACTCGCGGCCGTGAACGTGCCCGAGGACGGGGGCTCAAGCGTGCGTTGAAGCTGAGTTATTCGCAGGAGAGGGATGAGGACGGGAGCGTCAGTATGAGTTTGAGTGTTAGTCGGGAGCGACTGGGCTTGGAGGATGGGGAGGACGAAGATGGGATGGATATATGATCGGTGGTGACTTTCGAGGCCTGTGCTATCGTCCGCGCGTCCTTGATTTTAGCGCCCACACGACGCTAAGCGGGCAGACCATGGTGCCGTGGATCGTCAATGACGCTATCGCTACCGTTCCACCGCGCCTGCCGATGCCTCTTCACTGGTATACCAATCGTCGCATTCGTCATTTCGCGCTCGCCGCCGCATTCACTCACCAAGCCTTTCAGTTTTTGCCCGTTGCCCTGAGCACCCTTCTACTTCATCGCAATCCATCGCGTCACCTTCTTGTTACACTGTGTTACCTCGTCCATCTCACCTCTCACCTTGTGTTCTCTCGCGGTTCACGACCATTCTATGCCCATCATGCCCGATCACCTATTTCTACGTTCGCCACGCCACTCATGCACGCTCATGTTTACGCTTACGCGCTCTATGACTTCTTTTCTTTGTTCCCATTAACCGACCTCACCCTCCCGATCCTCTCTATCCTCGGTTCATCGATACCGCCATCCCTTTCATCTGGAACGCAATCGACGGTCGAACCCCGTCCAGAGTAAAATGTACCATAACCATATCTCATATCTTTTTATTTTTGCTGCTCGTATCTATTTCATACTTCACCTCATATTCCCTTCATCGCCTCATATTATTTCAATCCATCATCTCACCTCATCATATCCGGTATTTTCACATTTGTCCCCCTATTTTCGTATTCCTGTGTATTTACATATATACCGGTACCGCTGTACTTGTCGAGGTGAAATATAGGTTTATTTGTTTAGCTTTTGATGGTTGGTATCAGTCGAGTTGTTTGTGAAGTGCACTGGGTAAAATTTCTACCGTGACGAAGTCGGTCGTCGATATCCGCGGATTCAAGTCACGGTTGGCTGACCCGTCTCAGTGATGTTGATCGTGATAAAATTGCACATCGCGAATATATACATCAATATCATGATAGGATACAGTGCTTCCATATCTACACAGAAGTTGAATGATATGATGTTCATAGCGGAAGGTGGAGATCGTGAAGCTGAAGTTGAATTCGTACTGACGCTGAATTCGAGTGAATTGTGGACCTTCTGAATCTGATGCCCCCGAACGCGATCGGCACAGAATCCAGCTTTTGACTTCCAGTCCCGAACCCTGAGCTGATTTGGGGATATGTGCTAAGGGCCAATTTTTTCCGAGGGCAACCCCCGAAGACTAATTTTATGTATGTATATGTCCCTGGCACTTTAAGTTTGTGGTATGATTATGAAGGTGTGAATGAGGGTGGACGAAGGTGAATTGATAGCGGAGGACAAGCGGGGGATATAGATGCGCGCGCATACGGGCCGAGGAAGAGCGGGAGCGAAGGGGAGGAGCGAAGGGAGAGGAGGGTCCAAATTTTCAAGTAAGTTCACCTGGCCCCAACCCTTCGATAGCAAGTCGATTGTGATGGGCGCGTAGGCATCTACACGTACGAGAACTGGAAGTCCGGGCTCCGATTCAGGTGGGTGGAAGTTGGATTCTGAAACAAAATTCAAATTCAAATGACAAGGATGCGCACGCATGAACGACCCGTATTGTTGAACCGGGCATTGACGAGAGGTGCTCCGAGGCAACCGAGAGAGCGCGGGTTTGAATGACCGTCATTCAAATAATGATGGTGCAAAAGAAAACGACACATTTGAAAGAACGTGGAAGGGAAAGGTTGAACCAAGATGAAGAAGGATGCACCACCTTCCTTACTACATACAGTGACATACAAGGGAAAAAACTCAGACCTCAAAAGAAGTCTGAATTCGTGTTTTAGGCCTTGAGCGCTTGAGCCTTGGGGTAGATCGAAATGAATACTGCGATACCGTAAGTAGTCCACGCATTCAATATGTCGCTCAGACTTACAACTTCAAGTTGGGTTTGCACTCCATCATGATTTGAATGAGTCGCCTGCAATTGTGGAGAGCTCGAAAGCCGAAATAATTACAGGGCGTTAGACGGCGTTTGGTAAATGAATATTAGAATCCCGAGGCGGACTCAATTCCGACTCAGGGGATCACTGCTGTAATGATTTCGAAGCGTGGCGCCAGCGAGTGTCAGTGAGGGAAGAAGGCACCACAGTGTGGAAGATTCGGATCAAGACCCTCGCGGGAGGCGATCTTAATGTCCATTCATTCATCCACCTCCGCCTTCACCTTCCGGCTCGCCACCAACTCCAAATCCAGGGAACACACAAAAAGATGAGCTTGCTTCAAGGTTGCGCCGCTAGGAACCATGATTTCAAGTTGGTACGAATCCAACTATATATAGCGCAAAGTACCACGCCAACGCGATGGAGACTAAGATTGAATGCTCATCGCCCAGAATGTCCAGAAACTGGGAGCGATGCTTGACTTACTGAGTATCGCAGTTCCAGAATGAACCTGAAGCGGAATGGAGATGGATGCTGACAGACGCCGACGGATCGAGGGACATCTCTACCCCGCATCCTATCACGGTGATCCCCACACGCACATGTGCGTTCGTGAATCATGGTTTCACATGCAGGTGCTTATGAATCAATCGACTCGCACTTTGGGTCCGGATACTTCTCAGAGTTCTCATCTTCACAACGCGAGCGGAGATGCGCATACGGAACTGCACCTTCGATTTTCGAAGGAAAGTTGACACCTCAATATCAATATTGAAGGGGTATACTGCTTGATGGGTTTGATATGAATGCTGTCAATGCCCATGGGGGGAGTGAAAATGTCCTGATATTATCGATGCCAAGCCGGGAGAATTTGTCTCTACGGCGCGCGAGTACTGGTTTCGATGTCAGCAATACATATTCCTTGCGGCTTTGGCGCGGAGTTAAGCGACATGTGTGTCCGTAATTACTTTGTACTGTGACCTTGTTCGATGGTTATCGACATTGTTCTTGTGTCCAAGCACCCGTAGATCAAAGGGACGAGGAACAGGCGGAGCTAGATATAGAACAAAGAGTCAGGTCGGGACCAGAGAAACGCAATAGGTGATCGTGTAGTTACCACTCACTGCTTCTACATAATATTTCCAAGTCTGCATAGATTGGTGATGATAACACGATGATGCACGCCACCATGGGGAAATGGGGTTTGGTTGCGCCCACCTGGCATCATGATCGAATCGATGCATGAGAATGGAAGTATGACCCCACGGCGATCCCCTGGAACTACGACAGCCATCGGTCCAACCGGCGATAACTTACTGTTACATCAGCAGCATTGAGAAGGAACCCGGGGCTAAAGACCAAAGGCATTAGGCGGGCGAGGGGATCCGTTGCGGTACACCGAATTTTCTGATCCTGATGTGCATCATGATATTTTGGAAAAGATCAGGTCGACCTTGGTGTGTTGGTAATTATGATTTAGGTCTGGGTTCTCCTGTTTTCCTACTCGGATCATGAATGGTGACCATGCTCCGCCAAGGATTGGGAGGTGAATAGTCATACGAAGACGAAGCATGGGTGGGTCAGAATATTTTACTGCACGATTCGGCGTGATTATTCAAGTATGGACGAAGCCTCGAGGTATTTTTATCGCAAGCGAGGCACGCGAAGCTCCTCTTCGTACGCGCAGAAGCCAGGTAGCTTCAAGTAAAAAAACAACCCAGAGAGCAATCAAACACATCATCCCGGTTCATGGGCCGCATCACCTGTGAAACACAAGCTGGGTGAAAAATCAGTGCGGGAATTCCGAGCCGTAGAACATAGAAACCAGGCATCCTATGCCTTCATCCTATTTTGTACTTACACAAACCAGAACAGATAAAGCCGTGCCTAATCGAAGTCGAAGTCAACTTTGATTCGGCTTCCCCACAAACTGCGTGCAACAATCTGATTTGAGTATAGAGATCCCGCACGCTGCATTGGCATTGGCACCGTGACAGAGTAGTATTTCGTGTGGGACGACTCCGTGGTAGTCGGTCGCGGTCCGGAAAAAGGATGACCGTATACCGGTTTTCACGAGCGTCATGTCGAAGTCGTCGGGGTTTGTTTTGTTCAAGTTTCCACCGCTTCTGATTCCAGACGGAGTCGAAAACAGGAGCTTGATTGGCTTCACAGAGTTCGGATATTTTTCGCATTGTAGTGAGTGCGAGTGAAAGTCGACGCCGGATAGGGGTTAATACAGTTACGAACAGGCACGCCAGATACGAAGGAAGAAATAGAAATCCGGTATGGCGCGTTTTTTCGTCACATAGAAAGACTGGAGCAATGATCGACCCAGTCTTTCTACATCCCGTTCCTCAGATAGTTTAGAGGTCATGATTGTTCGCAGTTCTAAATTGAGATCTACTTTGAGGCTCTAAATCCTAGAGTTTTCATCGAAGATAAATTAGTCTTTCATAAAACGGGTTGTTTTGTGCAAGCCTTGTGAACAATATGTCCAGCTAATATAAGTCGCGAATATTTGTACAATTCGAACGACTCACTCGTCAGCATCTTGTAAGCAGACAATCGAATGTATTGAGTGGGCCCATCAAATGGCAGAAAATCTGGGACTGGAGCGAGATGGAGAGTAACCCAGTTGTAAGTCAGTTTGAAGTCAGTACACAGATGTCTGATGGACAGAGTTGAGCGTGGGAACGATGATATAGCCATATTCTTGTCACAACTCACAAGTATCCTCATGATGCTATTCTAACAGATTATAGCATCATTCTCCCCACTCCATTACAGTAATGTAATGCTTCAATCTGGCACCCCAACTTCTGCCCGCCGCATCGAACGCGTCGTCGTGCTCATACCTTACATAGGGTATCGAGACTTGTACTAAGATCATAGGAAAATTCTTCAGTTGACTTGCCTTACAGACAACTTGAAGTCGCCTGGTGACTATGCAGTTGCTGGTGGCGTGATAGGATAACATTTATATATGGAGCAACGTTGGTTCACTAGGCTTTAGCATGGCATACCCCACGGTCCAACCGGTACCGATCCCAGTCAGATTCAGAATTTAGCGCTTCTTTGCCCACATATATACTAAATGCTAGCAAGTCCCATGATCCCCATTTCCCTCACGGTCAGGCTCACTTCAGCTTCAAAGTCCAATCGTTCAGGATACCATTAATGACCTCCACTGCCCCGCATCTTCTGTATCCTGTGCCGAAAACAGATCACGATGAATATGTTCTCCGGGAAGGCGACGAGGTTTTCTCCCCGAAAGAAATGATCGAGCTTCCCCGTCCTGGTGCTCCAGTCTCAAATCCAGAGGGCGACTTGGCGCTCGTTTCGAGCAGCAAATACTCTTTTGAAGGGAAAAAGTGAGTAGTTTGCTGTCGTTTTCCTATACATGATCATATGTAGCATGGTATACGGTATTGACGTGCAAGCCTCTATGTTCATATAGGAATTTTAACTCAGTTTTCGTCGTGGCAATCGACACTGTCTTGCCGCCCCTCGAAATCGCGCTTTCAGATGGAGGTGACACATTCTGGCTCGATTCACGAACTATCGGACATGTCGTCCCAAATCCCGAGGACTCGCATAAAACCCAGCGTCTCTACGCTATCTCCCTCTCCTTCCAACTCTCTCAAGAGCCGACATCTCCTGAAAAATCACACTTCGCACACGAAGCGCCTGTCCTGATCGGATCTCTCCCTGTCAACACCGCTGCAAACTTTCGATACAGCCCCTCAGGATACCTCGTTTTCTCCGCATATGTGTACGTAGATGGGGATCTAGGGCGCGTGATGGAATATGACGCAGCGTATGAGGACCGCGGCAATGCGGCGTTGGTTTATGACCATACATTTGCGAGGCAGTGGGATACCTGGGTTGGCCCCAAGCATAAATCACTTTTCACAGTTCCACTCTCGAAGAATGGGTCAACGTGGATCCTGGAAGATGCTTTCACGAATGTTCTTCGTGGCACTAAACTTGTACGTGTTTCCTGCACCCCGCACTCAACGCGTCGAGTCATGTTCTGGTGGATACACCGACTCTGAGCTAATGCGGAATGTAGACATCTCCCGTAGAACCTTTCGGCGGTACAGATAATTTTGATGTATCCTCTACTCATATCGTATATACAGCCAAAGATCCTCACCTTCCCAAAGGATGGCACACAAAGCAAAACGTACGTCAAACATACATAATTTTAGTGTCCGCCATAGACGATCGTCTCCGCGCCTCCACACTAACTCACCATCATTGAACTCCTGAAAACATCTGCATAGATCTACTACGTTGATTTTGCGGGAACCAAGACCACAGAATTGACATCTGGAAAACAGGGCGCGACGTATAGGCCTGTGTTCAATAGTATAGGTGATAAAGTAGCTTGGCTGGAACTTGACAAAGATGGCGAGGAATCTGATAGGTACGTGCCGCGTCCAAGATTTGAATAACCAATCAGTACAGCATAGATATGAGCCACGAATCTGACTTTCCTCATAGATCCAAAGTGATCATCTATGACTTGGTCAAAGATGTGCGCTACACCCTCACGCAGAACTGGGATCGTTCACCGAGCGAATTAGTCGTGAGTATCCCAAACCTTTGCCACACCTCTTTCGGATCACGCGTATACAAATGCATCATGACGTGCAAACTCGCTGACATCCTCGTTCACATGCAGTTCTCCAAGTCCGGTGACGATCTCCTCTATTTCGTCGCACCTGATCTCGCTAGGATGAAAGTTTTCGTCCTGCCTTTACCCCCGACACCACCACAATCAACCTTGCATCCCGTGTTTCCGGAAAGGCACACGGTTCCCATCGCGCTCACCGACTCAGGCACAGCATCGGGGTTGCAAGCCCTCCCAGGCCATCGACTTCTCTTCGCCTTATCATGCTTTATATCCCCAAATGATATATTCGTCTTGCGGGACACTGTCAGCCTCAGTGATCACATTGAGCGAGACATCGAGAAGGGCGATGTTTATCACAGAGCACTCGGGCTTACATTGACGCAGATCACAAGGTTTACGACAGATGCGCTCCGCGGGAAGAGTTTGTGTCGAGGGAGAGAGTTTTGGTTTGAGGGTGCTTCGGGGAGGCGTATCCAAGGGTGGTTGCTGACTCCGCCTGGATTCTCATTGGATGATAGAAAGAAATGGCCCGTGCTGTTCTGTGTACATGGAGGTCCGTATGCGTCTTGTTCTTTTGTTGTGTCATGGACGGATGGTCTTGCGTTCTAACCTGGTAACTGATGATAACGGGTGCAATTTACTTGGGATAGGTCCAGAATATGCTTGGTATGACGAGTGGTCCACACATGAAAATCTCAACGGTACCCCAATTACCCCGCGTATCCCTCAGATTACACTGACGCAAACATGATATATCCTTTAACATGTTCCTCAGTATACACCAACCAAGGCTACATCATTGTCGCGATCAATCCCACAGGATCTACAAGCTTCGGCCAGGGTAAGCGGGGCCCGCACGTTGTGGTTGACACGAATACTGATTTTGCTTTTTATTTGTTTTGCTCTCGAAACCTGTATATTAGAATTGACTAGTGATATTAAGGAAGATTGGGGTGGAAAGCCATTTGAGGATCTCCGAAAGGGATGGCGATATGTCCTTGTTTCGTATCCTCAGGTTCATAAATTCCTTGGTTTTGATTTTATGCTCTCTCACATGACATCAACGTTTGTAACATTCACAGATTAATCCCGAAAGAGCTGTTGCTTGTGGTTCGAGCTGGGGTGGTTATGCGATGAAGTAAGTTGGGCCAATACCATTTTTTACGCTCCCTACATAAAACCTTCACTCTAGCTGGATTCAAGGACATCCCGAATTCGGGTTCGGGTTCAAGGCCATGGTGTGCAACGCTGGTGTGAGTCGGGGTGTCCACTCATCGATACTTGAAGTGTGCGCTAATCAATATTATTGCGTTCTTCGATTGGGATCATACATCTTCACATTCCATCAACGTATTTTCGCGATCCTCGTGGCGCACTATTGCAGATATTCGACACCAGTATCATGTCGTTGTGGACTGACGAGCTCTTCTTTGTGCGTTTATACTTCACCTCCCTCAAGTTTCACAGTGTTGTTCTTGTGACCTTTGTTTTGAGTTTTTGAGAATTCATATTTCTATCACATTACTGATGGACATGTGAACTGATTTGCCGATATACAGATGAACGAGGACTTCGGGGGAAGGCCCTGGGACGAGAAGAGCAAGAGGTTACATCATAAGTATGTTTTCGTCCAAATTTCCGTGTTTATCTTTATCCTTTGTTGGGTTGTTTTACTCACCTTGGGCCCATAGATATAGTCCCTCTAGCACTGTTGCTAAATGGACCATCCCTGAGTTGTTCACTCATGGGAGCAAGGACTACAGAGTTGTGGAAACGGAGAGTATAGCGCCTTACCACGCATTACTGCAGTGCGTCTTCAATTTATCTGTTTCTGGAAGGTTCCAATGTAATATTGTGTTTTCGTTCTTTCACCGCTTCCTTCATCAAGACTTGGGATCCCTACTCGTCTGGTAATATTCCGGGACGAGAATCATTTCATGCAAGGCCACGGAAATAGGTACGTTCTCGAATCTAACCTAACCTTCTCCCAGACCTCGCTGCTTTCTGCTTTAATTCTCACTTGTATGGTCTGTTGATTGGCTTTCTTGATCGTGTCGTTTTCCTCCTCCTTGCTGCGTCACTTTATTGAACTTTAACGCTCATTATCGAGGACAGCTTAAAGTGGCACTATGAAGTATTTAGATGGTTCGATCAGTGGGTTGGGGCAGGTGCGAAAAGTGGTTCGAAGGATTGAGTACTGAGCTCTTGCTCAGTGAACTGGCTAGCATCGCTGATCACTGGCAGTGATATGGGATGACAAGTGCAAGGGTGTTTAAGTAAATTCACCTGTACAATAGACAATAGAAGATTGTCGTATAAGTAGATCGTTGCCTTGTATAATGCCACGTCACCGAAATGTATGATTGGGCCGTACTATCTGGTGCTATGCTCTCTGAATATCAACCTGCAGGATGATATCTGAGCAGATCTGAGCATTTGTAGTCAACCTGTGAGCTCAAGCGCTCAAGCGCTCGAGTTTCAAACCCCACGTGGTGTGGCGCCAATTCCACGTGGCAATCACTTTCGGGGCTCGAGCGCTGAGCTTGAGATCCGAGTCTTGACCTGAGATAAAATCAAACATCCCCGTTTTTCTTCGTACCCATTTCCTGCAAGGCACAAAATGGGTGCATACTACGACGAGATTGAGATCGAAGACATGGTTTGGGATGCTGCCAAGGGTGTCTACCACTATCCATGTCCCTGCGGAGATCGTTTTGAGATATCGCGCAAGCAGCTGGCAAACTATGAGGATATAGCGACATGTCCGAGCTGTAGTCTAGTCATCAGAGTCGTTTATGATCCCGTGCGCCCCACATGCTTAGTTTTCTTTGGGATTTGCTCACATTAAGGACTTTTAGCTTGATTTTGAAGATGAAGACGAAGATAGTGAAGGAGGAGAGGATGAAGGGAGTGATGAAAACGAGGATGATAGCGAGGATGACCATTTCGAGGATGCCCTTGAGAAGCTCACCATCGCCGAATCTCAGCCGGCCGTGACTGCCGTCCTGGCATGAAGCACTCAGTAGCAGTAGCTTCTCTGATTCTACGAATGAGGAGCTGTTAGGGACGCTCAAGCTGTCAAGTATGATTGGCATTCGGAACGGAACTCCATTCACTAGTGTATCTTTACAATCCTTTGGGGGGCTCATGGAGATGTAGCACTAACCTTACAATCGGCGATCGTATCATGAGTTGAGTATTTTCTGTTTTCGAGTTGTCGACGCAGTTGAGCTGATTTTGATTCTGCTGGTGCCGATGCCTGACGATTATAGATGTATAACAAAATTTTGCCTCTTGCTCTCTCTAATATCAAGAAAAAGGTTGCTGCATATTGTGTGCAGATTTTTTTTGGATGCTACCATTATTTTCAGTTCAACTATATGACCATTGACCAAAATAATGTATTATTCAAAGATGGTGACCACGATCAATTCCAAAGTGTAAGATAATTCCACTACTCATGCATACATACGTCTTGATCAAGCCTCGATTCCACTTCATACTCTGATTACTGTCGTGTGTTTTATCACTAAGTTCCCCACCCGTGGTCACGCCAAATAAACCGGTACTCATACTGCAGCAACTCTAGTTACGATTGACCTGTTTTTTCACTCTCACATTAACTTTGATGTATCATCTTCCCCCGGCCCATCAACTTCCGTAATCCTCTGGCCTGCCACTCTAGCAGCTTCTCCTTCCCTTCTCCACCCCGCGCGCTCATATGCATCCCACGTATCCTTCGCATCTACCCATCTCTCCTGTACGTCTCTAACATCCATCTTCATCGGCCCTGCTGCAGACGAGAACAGTGCATAGTCATTCGGTCGTGCGGAGGATGCTGCTGATTGCGGAGGCGGAATGGTGCCAGAAGGTGCGGGTGCATTTGCAGGTGGAATATAGACGAAGCCTGTCGCCCGGTCGATGGCGCGAGCAAGGTGGAGCATTGAGGCTTTATCCTGATTCATTATTCATGCGAGTGGTTGAGAAAAAATAACCAATACCAGTATGAGGGAAGTTGATAGACATGATAGTGAGTTGGAATAAGAGACAGAGATATAAAGATTAACATGCCTCAACCGCAAGGGTTTCAAACCCGACGAGACTAAAATCTTCGATTAGGGAGATGAATGCCATGTTGAGGGCTGTATACCGTGGCGATGTGTTGTTAAGTGTGTTTTCGAGATATGACAGGTCCTGCACTTCAGTGTAAAAGTCGAGGTTGAAGTCTACATTTCATATTGATATGTGTGGGCCCTCCGTGAGCAGGTTAATTCGAATCGGATCTAGTGCTACTTAGACGCACCAAGATCACCATACTGCGAAATCAAATCTACCTTGGATAGCACATTTATGTGCGGTAGTTCGAGCTGGAGCATGGTCCGAAGTGAGAGGAGCAGGACGGAAACGTACTTCGCAGCATCGGTGACATAATGAGCATCGCACAAATGAACAGCAGCCAACTGTAATTCAAAACAAGTGCTATCAGCAAAAATCTTATTTCAGAACTCATTATACTCACCCTAAATCCGATCTTTCCCAAACGCTCGACAATGAGCTTCAAGCTCTCATGATTGGTGCTAAGTTCAACTTGCCCTGGTATGTCGAATAAAACATACGCGTCCGGACCTAGTTCGCGCAGCCGATCCTCAAGCCAATCGAAGTTTGCCTCAAGATATTCCATACAGTACAACATTCCGCCATTAGGCCCTAACCCGTGTTCGTCCATCGCATCCTGGAGCGTAATGAGTTGTGCAATATCGATTGCACATGGATAAGGGATATTGTCATTAGCGGGGTCAAGGTTGACAATGGATATTGGTCGAGAAAGTGCGGTAAACAATTGATGTTTTCCGTAACAATAGGTTGATTTTCCACTCCCTGGTGCGCCGCAGACGATTTCACCAAATGGCATAACGTTCGGAAGAGAAGTGTGAAGTTAAATCAATACCACGTGATGTGACGTTGGTCAAATATCGGGATTCGTATCAGCGATAAATTTCAAGACTGAACAAAGACTGAATGTTACTGAACACAATATATCACAAGAGAAAGTAAAACGGTTGTAGGACGTATATGTAATCTAATATAAGGAGAAAGGATGGCAGGGAAGGTCAATAATGCGCCTCTACACCCAAGCTCCACCGATATATTTCACCCTGATTGCCACTCCCAATATCCTTTTTGACCAGAATCGTACTTTGGAGTGAACATGATTATAATAACCCTGACTAATAACCGTGATCGGGAAGACATATCCTTACGCCTTTCGCTTGGAGAGCTGGGGATGTATTCATCTCACTCAGAGCAGATGCGCCGTCATATTTTACTGGAATGAAATGAATCTCTGAGAAACTCCGTTTCTTTGAAATAAAAAAACAATCACTCACGCAGTGCCTTGTCCTATAGCCATCCCACATAGCCACGAAATATCAGTTGACGAACAGTGCAGGAGCAAAGAAAAATCAGCACAGTTGTGAGATTGGGGGAAAGTCATAGAACACGCACAAAGCAGTTATTGTCACTATGAAAAGCGACATGCAAGTGCGCTTTGGAATGGAACTTGAACGACCCCACATGGTCTTTTACGCCCCCTGTCAATGGCCAACACGAACATCCATCCAAACCATAGAGGATATCATATTCTTCATTATGCGCGGGCGGCCAATGGGAGCCTTTCAGGTCGGGGCGCGAGTAAACATCCAACGTAAACGGGTATTTCGTCACTCGGGGCGGAGTGATGGGCACTGCTGCGCTAGCAAGAAGTGTGGTAGTCAAGAGAGCGGCAGCGTACTTGTAGCACATATACATATCGTATGATATATGGATGCAGGTAGATAGCGGATATTGGGTGTGTGGACGCGAAGGGTGATCAATGATGGGTCATATGTTCGCCAGTATTTAAGTGGCCAGCGAATGCACTAACGCAAGTGATAGCCGAGGTGGAACCTGTTTGCGCTTGGGACTTTCTGCCACATGTATACCGGGTGATCGACCCGCATGGAAGATACCATGTAACTACTTTATTGTAGTTACCGGCGTCAAATTGAGAAATGGCGGACTTGTTGTCCTTATGCATGCTTTTACACGCTGAGTCGTCTTCACCTGCCCCGATGGTCCGCGTCCAATCGGGGGCGAGCATTTTGGATGACAAAAGAAAGATGAGGCCTGATGGTTCCGCATAATGCGCGTTAAATATTTAAATAAGACCAGATTCTCATGAAGGACCAACCAGTGCGTGGTTCGTTCGAGAACGCGTGAACTATGAGTTTCGAGTCTCGACGCCTCATACATACGCTGTCACGAACAGGCTCGGAATCGGTGATGCTTGTGGATAATGGCTGTGTGACCTGTAGGCACCGTCGTTAGCTTGGACGCAACAAGCCATCTTGAAGTATTATGTCGCGGCAAGGAATTGATGTGTGTGCATGCGGTGCAATCGGTGAAGCAACATCTTCGAGTTGTGGTGATCTATTTGATAGCCAAAAATCACCCAAAGTTTCAATATAAATACCAATGAAGAATGAAATGCAATATGTGTATGTATACATGTATTGAGATTGCAAAGAATCTACATGTTCACCGGGAGAACAATTTTAATCAGTATGATAAATGCTGAATCATGTTCAAGTATTGGATACTCACCTTATTCATCCTGCATCCACGCGCTCTTCTCTTTAGTGTCTTCACTGATTCTTCCGGGCCACGTGGATCTGCTCTTGCGCTGTATTTTCATTTAACGCCAAACCCCCTTCATTTTCGCCCGCCTCAGAAAGTCCAGAAACGGAAACAACGACACTCTCTGGTGATCCCATCATCAACCCCTTTCCTTCCTTGTCCACAGCCCATCCCGTACGCATCAGGGACTGTACAAAGCCTGGAAATTGCTTCATTACGCGCTCGTGAGCATGGCGAACGATAAACGTATGTGGATCTTCGGATCCAAATTCGTTGCCGCTTTGATCTTCGGTGTGCCTTTCTCCGGAAACTCCGTTTTTTCCTCGGTTCCAGTCCCTACTCATTTTTTCGTTCTTGTTCATGGCCTTCCGATGAACAGTATTGGCAACTTCGTATGCATGCAACCACGCCTTAAGTTGGTCGAGGGGACTATAGCTTTCCCTGAAACAGACGAAAACTTGCACTGGGGATGATGAGATAGATATATTTCGTGTTGGCAGTGACGATTTTCGAAGCCAGTCCCGAAGCCATGAGCGATGCCGATGCGAATCCGAAGAGAGGAAAAGGACGTATTGCTCGTTTACGTGCGTTCCGTATATCTTGTCATCTTGCTCATTCACGGCAGAAGTTTGGTCGAAACCAAAGTACTTCAGCATATCAAGACCGTGCTCCTTCGTACACTTCTGTATCGCATGGGCCAACCCCACACCGAGCACACACCGTCCCATCACGCGTCCCGTATCCGCCTCACGTAGTGCGCGAGGATCGACGAGAATGCGTTCTGCAGCAGAAACGGTGTGTGGATCTGCAGTAGAACTGATAACCGCATCCAAGTATGAACGGTTCCTTGGAGTCGTTTCATCATCTTTCGTTGTAGAACCTACACCCCTCTGATGTGAATGTGTTTTAGCTTGATCTTGTGTGCGAAAATATCCACTCCACAATATTCCAGCCCTTTGTCGATTCACAGATCGCAGTGTGACCGCGCAAACGGCAAGGTAGTTCGCGGTGAGGTGGCCCACAATAAGAATTGCGAGGACGATGTAGGTCAGGTGAGGGGTGGAGAGGTGGGGAATGAGTAGAGTGCCTAACTTGAAAACGAAACATGTTGACGGTAAGTTGAGTTGAATGACATAAGTGGGAAATATGATTATAAGAAAGATTCAAGAATGACGTGAGTCGGACGGAAACAACACCCCTTGTAAAACAGGCCCAAAACAAGAGCACAAATGGCGACATAAATGTATCAATAAAGGGATGAAAAAGCTCACCAGCATCCCACTCAGCCCAACAACAGTTTCTCTACTGGCATCCTTCGCATTCAACTCACCGACATCTCCACGGACTTGGGCACGTGTTTGAAGATTCACTTGTACATTTTCGTCCTTTTCCTGTGGTTCATGTTCCAGTTCGTTTGCTTGATCATCTTCGTTACCACCCGCCCTTCCACCAACACCCGCATTCGCGAAATGCTCTGTCAGTGCCGCCTTTGATCCACCTGCCACGAGCCCGCAAAGCGCTCTCAAGGCACCGCTTAAGCATAGAGCTACAACGCGAAGCGTCCCCGGCGGTAAAGTGGGATACGTATGCGGCAGTGGTGCCAGTAAAGGCAGGGAGGGTATTAAGCTGTGTAGAGCTTCCGAGAGCTGCATCCCCGGAAGTAGAAGCCAATATAACAGGACCCCATCCAAGCTCCCGAGGACTGGCGATACGGTATCTAATACGAGAGACGCATCATTTAGGACATCCGCAAGAAAACGGAAGGTTTTCGTCTCGGGATAGAGAGAGGTGCCGAGGAGATAGGCGGCCACAATAGCTGATTAGAAGGAAACGGGTGAGAAGGGAGGGCGTGAAAGGGGAATGAACGGAAGGGAAGGGGCGCAAAAGTTGCAAGAAGAGAGCAATGATGGGCAACGACGAGACGAGAAGGAAGAAAAGGAGGGTAGGTATATGCATATATCCAGACGTTAATATCGACGTCGAGGGAACGGAGATCGAGGTGTCATAATGAACGAACAGGCTATAAGACATCAGAAAGGAAGGAGCTGGGGATTGAAACGCACTGGTAACTCGGGAAAATACATCCTGTAAAACTGTGAGAAGGAGTGCTTGTGTCGCCGATGCGGATGCATTCCCGACCCCGAAACCTGTCTGCAGGTGAGTATGATTTCATTGTGAAAAACTTCTGCGATAGTG
>MU267645.1:0-90009 GCA_021014935.1 Hygrophoropsis aurantiaca
CAAGCTGCATGATAATCTTATCAGAAGTTGACGCCCGCTTAGCTCAGTGGTAGAGCGCGTCACTCGTAATGATGAGGTCGGTTGTTCAATCCAGCCAGCGGGCATTACATGCTTGCTTTGCTTTTTCCAGTTTTGGTTGCAAGGAGAAGGATTGTTTTTATCACACGCCATGCGCTATCAATGATTGTCCTGCTTGTTTTTCTTTCTTTTAGTTTACTAGGACAATTGTCGGTGACAACGCCTATCCCAAATCTTGTCCCAAAATGAATTTCAAAATGATCGTGATGATGTGACAGCGGACAGCGGGTTATCACAACAGGTTATCGTTTCGGAGCTAGTAGATAGTAGATTGACATCACAAAGAGAAAAACTCAAAGCGATCTTGGACAAAGATTCGCGAATAGACAAAGGTAGTATTCAGCCAACAGCCGGTTAGCCAGTGCCACTCCACCTATAAATTCACCAAGAGAGTGAGCCACTGTCGAACATTTCTAACCACCAACCACAGCTCTGCACAGAGAACGTATCACTAACTGTGGTGAAGCATTATATTTCCCTGTCGCAATTCAATTAGTGCTGTTCTTGATTGCACCCCCTGTTGTGTTCTATCAACCCTTGCGTTTTGCCTGGTGCTAACGCATTCCCAAATTCCCGACTCGCCCCCTGATCTCAGCTGTATCCAAAGAAATAACGCCTCGAAATAAACATAATTCACTTACCATCGACCATAATCTTTATCATATTTTGACCTTCGGCCAAGCAATATGCTATCCGTCACGAACAACGCGTCGTTATCCCGTGCCACAGAACCTGACACATATTTTCGAAGACAATCATCTGTAAAACCAGTAAGTAAATAGAAAAGTACTGTGGCATGTATGTTTCTGTTGACACATGAGCTGCGACCGCAGACAAGGATAACCACTGATTTTTATCTCGATACACTCTTCAATCCAACTTGGACTTCTGGTCCACACGTCTTCACCATCGGAAAACCAGCGGCGACGGTGGAAGTTCCTGCTTCGTTCTCTAGAAACTCCAAAAAACCTATGCCACCATTTCATCCGGATGTCCGACAAAATGCTGGGAACCTGACCTCCAACCCGATTGCGAAGGCTGGAGCATTATTGCGCCCGATGGATTGCTCAACAAAAGTCGTGGAATCCAATCGTCATGAAACTCACGTCGCCGGCGCCAAGTCCAAGCCCAAGTCCTCATCTAGTGTTAGCTCCGTTTCGCCTCGCTATAACACTTCCGGCGACGAAACTAGGGTCCTCCTTGATTCTAAACAACGGAAGAATACCAATATCACAGAGATGGATGACGCGGACTTTAAGACCGCTTCCAAGAAGACAGAATTGGTCTTGACTTGGCCACCAGATCTCTCAGCATATGCAACACCTATCCTACCTCGCGCATCAGTTATTTCAGATGAATCCACTGAGCAAAACTATCTCACCGACCAAAATATCGCTCCCCCTGATTTATACATCGGGTCTCCTACTTTCTCCAATGCGAGTACTGAAGCATCTACAATTGTTCCATCCCCACGGAATCGGGGTGAACGTGTCCCTTTCGGTGTTTTGTATGATTCATCAAAAGAATCAAAAGAAGAGACATTAGAGAAAGTGGTTGGGTTGGAAAGACTGAGACGTAGGGCTCCACTTCCCTTACAGCTTGGGGAAAAGATAGAGAGTGGGGATGATTACGCCAAGTCCGTATTGCTTGTCGCAATGCAAGAGAACCCCGAAATTTTGCACAACGGTTTCGATACGAGCGACGTGCAGGTCAGTGTGGTTGATCAGATCTTTATCGAGTGTAAACACGGCTGAAACGTTTATAGGCAAACGACCAACTCAGTCCGTTAACGGCTGGGATTCAAGTCACAAATACGTGGGCTATTGCATCGACTGGAGTGCACTGATGACAATGGGTTTCAATGCTAGCGCGACGATAGATGAAGGAATGATCTGATATGATTTATAGTCTCCTGTGCTGTGCTGAAGATCATAGGTAATCCGAAGAGTCAAATTAATAGGTATCGCGACTTTGGATATTTTACTCACCTGGGGATTGCTGTACATACAAGGCGAAGTTTTTCTGCAAAGTTCTCTGGTAATCTGGTATAACCGTGATCATGACATAGCTTGAATGTGTACCATTATCGGACTACTACTGAAGAGACCTGGGCAAGTTAATTGCTGTCAATCATAAACCCACCAGATGTTCGTTCCGTCGAACATCGTCGTCCGACGGATACCGTAGCGGTTCGCATGGGGTCCTGAAAAAGACCAAAATTGACATATTGGACCCGGTACAAATAACGAACTGTCGAGGATTTAGGAGGCTTGTGATCGCTTTATTAGTAACAACACGTTGTTGAGCAGTTTCTGTACACAACATCCCCAAAGGAAGGCGACGAAAATAGAGCAGTATGAATTTGAAGTGAAAACATAGAGCTCGAGACCCATGTTTCCGGTCAAGTCCTTCACATGAAAGTCGAGATTGAAGCTGTGACACCACCAAGAGAGTGGAGTAATCGAGTTCATTAGTTTATGACCGTCGTAAAATCTAGTAAATAATCTCCATATGATCATAGCCAGTACCATATACCGACTGCACCTAACCCGACGCGACTTTCCCTTGAGGATTCTCCCCGTCAGAAGGCTTCGGTAGGTCTTCGGGCTTCTTGCCAGCCATTGCGTCCAAGACACCCCATAATGACCCTGACATTTCCTTTGCCATTGCTTGTCTATCTTCCTCCAACAGTCGGTCAAACTCATGCTTGTTAGCTGCGATATACGCTTGCTCATCCTTATATATCCGCTGAGCTTCAGCACGTTTCTGTTCAAGATATGTCGGCGGGATTGGGGAGTGACTGGGCTATATTGCAAAATGAGGAAGGGTGTCTTCGAGTATGGAAGACGACTAACCTCTCCAGATGAGCCAAATAGCGAACTCAAGGTAAACCCTCCAGTAGATAAACCTTTTGCTTTGCCCTTCCACTCCTCGATATGCTTCAGTTTAGCCTCTGCTTCCTTCTTCGCATACTCCAACGGGATGTTTTTGTCGCTGTAAGCCTGGAGAATCGGGCGCACATCTTGGGGCTTATAAATTCCAATCGCTGTAATCAATGTTTGTCAGAAGCAGATCAAGTGGACACAATCGCATAGATAGCGCACACTCGAGGAAAGGTATCATCGCGATTAGCCCTTTATCTCCTGGACTGCCAGTCCACTTGGGAAGAACGACAGCGTTTTCGGGATGTGTAGAGACGTGCTCCTCATGAGTGTCCAGAAGAATGACTTTTGAGAGATCGCGATTGAGATATGATAAATCCTGTGACTCGCATTGGAATGAGAAAATCGGGTGGAATAAAATTCTTTACCTTGACAGTCATCCCATTGACCGATCGTGTCGCTTCACGAAAGAGTTTGTACGGGATGAAGAAATTATATGGATCCAGCTTCTCAATCACTGGTAATGCAGTCTGCAAAATGAAGTATACTGCATCAGGATGTGGAACCGATCATTGAAAATTTGTTGACCCACATAGTGATGTTGAGTGGTAAATATAACGATTTCATAAAACTGAGAAAGGTAAGCAAGAAAATAGTCTACTCCTGGACGTTTTGCAGTCCGCCAGCCTTGTTGGCGCTACAAAGAAGTTAGTATCGAAAAATGCTCCGAGCAAGGTGTCAAATACAGAGAACGTACATCCCACGTTGAAGTGACCAGCAGGTCATCCATTGAAAGCAAAAGAGTGTAAGGTTTTCCATGAGGGGCGGGAAGTGGTGGTGGAAGAAGCTCGGTCCATATTGGTTTGTTGAAATACTGAGTTATGTTATCAGGAAAAGCTGGCAATTGACAAGGTTGTGTCTAGTGAGAACTTACATCAAATAGCTCCGTAAAGCGTGTTTTAGTTCGACCCCATCGTGACGAAGGTGCATCCTCGATTTTCTACTTGCAAAATGCTTAACGGAAAGCTCGGAACACCTATACGCGTACTATTTCGCGCACCTGCTTACGGCCCTGCAGCTCCTCCGCCTCCCACTCTCGCCCCAAGTAAACAGCTTGTGTAGCAAGACCGACAGCAAAAGCACCGAGTGCAAGACGGCCTAGGTATCTTCGCCGTCGCTCGATTGAAGATAGTGAGTCCTTCGACGACCTTGCCCCAGTCCGCTCGGTTTTCTCTGGGCCTGGCTCAGTTGGTTGAAAGTCCAAACTCGGAAGAGAGGATGTTGTTGGTGGTGGTGGTGGAGGTGAAGGAGATGGTTGCTGCTCCTGCTTCTGGTTACTTGACGGAGGTTTCGATGCCATGTATCGCATTGTAGGAGTAATGGCCTGCCGCCGAACGGCCCCTCGCAGAAGGATAGAGGCATACATGTTTGTTGTGGACTTACAGCCAAGTAGCGGAGGAAATCAGGCCAAGTTTTTGGTGTTTGCACTGTATTATCGTTCGCTGGCTTTCAAATACACTTTCGGACGCTATTTCAAAAATAAACCACTGACGCTTCTGCTGAGGCTTGAAATTTAAATCGAATCTTAATCCAACTCATAGGCTCGAGACACTACCACTGGTACATCTCAGATTTACGATGATCAACAAAATAATATTCTGTGTGCAAGTAACATTATACAACTTGAAGTATTTAGCATTAACCGAGACCAACAACCACGGTTGTTTGCATTATTTACGACAAGTTTCAGATAGCAGTCCGCTTCTCCGCCAATATCTGATCCATGATAAAACATCATCCCGTCCTAGCTGAGGAAGGAAAGGATCTGCCATCGTGGACGAAAACGCCCGAGCTTGAGTAACATCTAGTTCCTGAAAGCCCATTGCTTCTCCTCGCGACGTATCTCGGGCAATGTTCTTGAAGAACGAGAGTAGTCGGAGCGCACGACAACGTTCGAGTAAGGTCGACTGTATGTCGGTGTTGGTATCCTCGGAATTGCAAGCTTCAAGCTTGCTCAACCATTCATGGTATGGCACAAGAGGAACAGAAAATTCGGACGACAAGGTAGAAGCGAGGACAGACCAGGCAACTGGGCGCGGATGAACGATATGGACGATGTGGTTACTCGGGGTATCCGGTGCCGATGCAAGCTCGACCAAGGCTTTAGCAGCGACATGAAGCGGAATCCACGATACGGGCTACGCAAATCACGGTCATTTACCCACTCGAGTCTATAGGAAATATTGTTCACCTTGTCATCCATAGGAAGACAGCGCAAGGCCTCAGCGCTCTGAATCAGGGCAGGTACCCATTCACTTATGTTCCAAGCTCCCGACAAGCCACCAGCGAGCTGACCAACTCTGACGATGAGCGGTTTCAATGGTGTCTTGCGAGCAGCATTCATCAAGATCTCTTCGGACACCCATTTGGATTGGGTATAACCAGAGCTAATGGCCACATCGGGTTTGATAGGAGCTTCTAGCATGAGCTTATTCTCGCGGGCGTCTGGATAGAACAAGTACATCAGTTAGACGGTGTGAACGGATGTCGGCTGGTGAATACTTACTTTGGAAAACCCCGATAGAACTTGTGTACACCACTCGTACTGGGATTGAAAGTGGCGATGTCAATGCAAAATCAATCAGCCTACGAACGCCCTTAACATTGGCGTCGAAAGACGCCAATGCAAGATTGAAGTTGACTGGCCAGGCTTTAAGATCGTTAACAAACTGCTAGGTTTTTTGAATAATGAAAAGCTATTTACCGTTGTGGATGATAAGAGTAACAGATGATTGCATCTATTTTGCAGTTTCAGTGAAAATTCATTGGGGAAAATCAAAATCTACCTCGCGATACGTGCCGTCCGAAAGACCAAATTGCTCGAATGAAGGATCACCTTCAAGAAGTGTAACTTTCTTCGAAGCTATTATCGCCACATCCACTCCACGATCAAGCAAGCACTCTTTCTGCCTTGCCTGTAGAGAAATACCGTTCACAGATCTTCGGTTTAACGCGTATACGCGGGTTACAGTTGGCGACGACACCAGTTGAGCCAATAAATAGCAACCCAGAGCACCAGTGGTACCTGTGACAAGAACAACAGCTCCAGTAAAGTCCAGTGGAATGTTAGCGGATTGATGAAGGGGGAAGTCTTGGCTATATCGCTCTACCATTGCTTCCATTGCAGCCACTCTCTGGGCTAATGTCGTGTCATGATGGGAATGTGATCCGTGAACAACGCCGAGGACAAAGCAAGAAAGATGGGCGATAGACGGATACTGGAAGACAAAATTCCCATTGATTTCGCGAATGTTTGCTTGAGTTGATTCCTGAACAGCTCGTAGAATTGAATTACGAATCCATGTCGCTTGTAGACTGTTTCACTTTGATCAATGGCGGAACCCATTCCGATGGTTCCAGGGCGTACCTATCGCATCCTTGCTGGAATATGTCGTCGTCATCGGATATGGTCCTCCCCATCACAGAACTCACGGCTTTGCGAACAAAAGCACACGTTGATTGTTGATCCCAATGTAATGGTGGTGTAATACCACTCTGGGTACTCTCTTCGACAGCATTGTACAACGCATTGATCTCGTCTTCGTAGTCTGCGATGATGGCTTGTCGCCGAGGTGTGTTTTTCGCTGTATATGTAAACGGTTTCGATGGTTTGGACACAATGATCATCTTGTCATAGAGTAAATATCACTTATAGGTAAGCTACTTATTAATGACAAACCTCTTTGAAAAGCCGGGAGTGCTGAGGTGCGTATGCGTTCATCCGTTCAATCGTTGACCTAGATATGACGGAAAAGTTTACACCACTTTATCCAATGACAGCGACAAGGGCATACCAAATTTTATTCCGAAACTGAACCAACCGTGATTCGTCCGAAGGATCAAACCTGAGATGTGGTTGCGGATCCACAAGAATGCCTGCATAAAAACGACCTCGGCCAAACATCACAGAAGTCAAAACCGAAGGATCTTGGTTAAGCATGGTCTCTGATACATTACAATCAGTGTCACATTCCATAGTGATTGCTCGAATATAACATACCAAGTGGATTTGGATTCGTCTAGAGCGAATCTGTCAGTATTGAGTTTTAGACTTGGTTTAATACGCACTTTCTCCCCGGTATTGTGCATGATTTGGTCGTCTGCTCGGCCGTAGATTTTCCAGTATCCCTCTTTTGTGGGATGGGGAACGACAAGATCAGACGTTGCATATGCATCGATCCCATCTACTTTAGTGTTGATCACGCATGGTTTGTAGAAGGGAGTGGACTGCGATGTTAATGATTCAAAAACGGTTTGGTTGTTAAATGAAGGGAAAGAGAAAGGTTACTTACGACTGCTATAAACTCGAAAGAGTTGGTCGCAGAATCGTAAGGCACCATACTTGCACCAACCAGCTCAGAAAATTTGAAATATTCCCAATCGACACCAGATTTAGCTAAGGTGATATCAGGATATTTCAAAAGGAGGATAACTTAGAGTCGGCCCACCTGGGATGATGGGGCTTGGAACCCCGAATTCAGTGCTGAGGAAGGTAGGTATAAGACACGAGCAGATTTGATATGAACCGCCACTTGCCCGCCATAGAGAACGAAGATGTCGACCCCTTTTGACACTAGAAAGTCTCCAGCTTCCTTATTCAGCGGTCCTCCACCAAACAGCTGATGGTAAGTGAATTCCTGCAAAACATGATAATTCATGATATATACACACCACGCCCAAACGACCCGACAACCACTGTACATAATCAGGATTACGGGACCATGCCTGTGGGTGTAACGCGGTCATTGTTACGCGCAATATCTGAGTAGCCAAAAAGATACATACTTCAATAATCGATGGAACACAAAATAAGATATCACTTTGCGTTGCTTTTGCAGCAACGAATAAAGTATCCGGGGACGGAATTATTGGAGGGCATTTAGGCTCAAAGGCACTTATAATGTACCCAGACGAAGCCTGTGAGGAGATCAGAAAGTCTGATACTCAAACAAAAGGCGAATTTTCAATCACCGTCCATAGTGTCTGCAGCATACCCATACCATGATACATAGGCATTGTATGCACTGAAAAAACTTTTCCTGTCAGATCACGCTCACCAAACCAAGGCACCAAGGCTTGCTGAACCAGAGCATAATTCGTCCAACGTATAGGTTTGGGAAACGCCGTGGATCCTGAAGTGCACACGTGATCAGTAAACAGCCAATAGCTGTGACACTAGCAGTACTTGCCTGAGGAGTGTAGTATTAAGACTGTAGCATCAGGTCCCCTGTTTGTGTAAGGAAACATGTCTTGCGTTCCAAGAGCCTGAGCCTGCTCTAAAAAGAGCTCTTCAAAGACGAACATGGCTGACAACTCTGGAATACGAGCTGATGAATACTGGTTTCGTAGTATATCGAGGGCATCATTTGCGAGGTCTTGTACCACCTGCTCGCCTCCAACAAGTATATGATCGACTCCGACCTTCTCGAGGAGATGCGCTACGGCAGTCGGGGAATTCCTCGGAGAGATCAAGAAAGCGATATGATTGGCTCGCATGATACCTATCTTCGTGATGAAGTATGGGATACAGTCTGCGCTATAGGATATGAACACTCTGCGTGACAGAATATTGAAGAGACCGCTGACCCGATGAGGCTAGGATTGCTACAATCTTCACATCTTCAATACCCCCTTCCAACCCAATTCGAGCCTTGATGATATTTGCTGCAACGTGTATAGCTCGGACTGCTTCAGGCCAAAAAATGGATCGGATATTGCCGTCATTCTGAGCATAGACAAACAGGCGATGATTCGGTGTGTGTTCAAGGTGCCAGTCGTATATCTCCGGAATTGTCAGCGAACCGTCTAGGGGAGGAGGGCGAAATGTTGCACTAGAAAGGGCTTGTGTTTGCGGGGGAGGATTTAACGTTCGTCGAGTATTCGCCATGATTGCCAATGAAGATATCCGAGCAGTGGTTCTTGCACTCTTGAGTCTTTATCTAAAAGCTGATCCTCGTCCGCCGATCACGAGGCTCATGACGCGTGGCGGGCTACTCGGGAACGGAAACAATCCACTTAGTGGCGTGATGAAACTGAAGATTGTATGTTCTGATCATTCGGTGTGTACGTTTCAGAACGTTGGAGTGGCCGAATACATGATATTTCTCCTTTTTTGGTCTCAAGCGTCGACCAGAAAAGGCCATAACACAGCCACTTCACTGTCTCAAAAAGGGAAAACATATGATTTTCAAATCACTACTAGTTCGCCTGCGCAAAATTGACGGTCGAGCTGATAGTTTATCTTACTGATGCCCCCAAGTAAAAACCTTTTTATACTCTAAATCGTATCTATGTGCACCCTGTGTACGTGTAAGTGTGTCACAAAAAGGTCTGTGCGTATATGTGTTGCGTAAAATCGTTCGTGTGCGCAAGCCGCATGTGCGTCGCAATTACATGAATAATAAAATTACCGATGCGATCGCCATAGTCGAAGCCAACAGTCAGCATCCTGCATGGTGACAGAGGGTCACTGGTAGTAAGTTAGTACGCGATTGAGTATCTGCCAGTTTTACATGCTCAATTATGGGAATACCATCCGGCCCAGGTCATTAAAACATTCAATTGCAGCAGAATTGCTCCCGTAGAACCTTTCAAAACCATCCGTGATTCGGGGACAACCAACCACCGAAACGGCTGTGGCTTGTCCGCGCAGCCAGCCTGTAGACAGTTGACGCGGCATGCCCTCGAACTATTGGAGAGCTAATCTTGCATCCAAGACTGTCGCACAAACTACTAGCAGGCCCAGTGGTATAATTGGATCCACTAGATTGAAAGATAACCATTTGCGGTACCAGAATGACAAACGTTGACATGTGCTGGTTTGGGTAGCATCGGGCACTGATTTTGATAATCTTTACAATCAATTAACCTAGCGCAAGGCAATTCAATACAGATAAGTTAACTGGCGATACAGAGGTTGATGTCTTCTCGAGCGTTTCAATAAATGAGAAAATAACTCCACATCAAGCTTGGAGGGCGCATCCTCCCCACGTCTTGCTCCTACTACTCAAAACACCAGTCGACCTCAAGCACGTCCAGAGGCCATTCTCAGATAATGACCCCTGCCACTTCGCTCAAGAGAACAAGGAGTTTATCCTAAAACGACGTTAAAGAAGAACGGGAACAAAGGAGATGATGACAAGGCGCACCTTATCCTCTGCATTATCAGCGTAAAGGAGCCAACTTTGCCCATCGATAAACTTCAGAGCGAACGAATGTGGAATAGCTTCAAGTTCCTCGAAGCCCTCGTACCACTCATTGATACTTTCCACACGTGCATCTAATCCAACAACATCCAAAGCTCGAGTCATTTCCTAAGAAGAGAAAGTGAGATGTGGCATGATTTTTGAATCGAGAGCACTTACCAGTGGATTCCTGAATAATGAAACGCGCCCCTGATCTGGTTCGAACTTGTAGTATCGCCTCTTCCACGTGACGGATTCGGGCCATTGGATGGTCACCCATCCGCACAACGCTCCATCATCTCGGAATACTTCCCCGGTCATCTTTTCGATCCTCGCACGCCGCTCTTCCCCTGATCGCCTTCTCGACTCTTCCTTCTCGCTCTCCTGCGATTCCACGCGCTGTATTTGCTCTGCACGCCAGCGTTCCAGATCCTTCGTATACTGTATTCTTCTTTCCTTGTCGGCTTGTTTCCGCGCTCGTAAATTCGCAACACGATTTTCCTCTTCATACCTAGCTTCCTCGTCCTCGCGAGCTTTTCGGATAGCAGCCTGCCGGAGTTGTTCTTCCAGGACTGCTTTACGATGAGCTTCATCCGCACGATCCCGTCGCTCTTGTTCTTCTTTTTCAGCCTTGCGAAGTAGCTGACGTTCTTGCTCTTCCCGTAATGCAGCTTGTTCGTCTAGTTCCCGTTGCCTTGCAGCAGCTCTCCGCCGTTGAGCTTTCTCCTCGGGGCTGAGTGATGGAACGGGAAGGCCTTGAACACGACGTTTTGCAGGAACGCGAGGTGGTGTTTGCTGCGGAAGAGAACTGGATATATATTGTGGCTGAATTGAAACCTCAACAACAGCATAGTGGGAAGTATCATGTTTCCCAAAATTCTCGACTGCTACAGTCGATATTGGCGTCGGTGTGGTGTCTGGGCCCGATAATGACCTGTAATGAACCTAGAACAACTTTTAATACTCTCAAATGCTATCAGAGTTGGCATCACGCACAGTATCTTTGGGAGGCGGGGGAGGAGGTAAGTTATCATCAACGTCTACATGGGCATTTTTTCGAAATTTGCGACGAAGAGTGAGGATGTGTAGCATTATTTCGGAGGGGCGCTTCCGTTGCGGGGAACTGATAGCCATTATATTGCTTGGGGTAACAGGTATAGCCTCAGTGATCCGTGGTATATATGAACTGTCGAATGAGTGTAAATGCGTTGATGATATGTTTGCAAAATTTAGGATACGGTCTCAATGATAGTGGAGGGTATAAAAATGCGGGAGTAAATGGGAAAGATGCTCGTGGTAGTGGAATAAGATGGTCTGAATCGATGTGGAGACGGTTGCTGGGTCTGAACAATGCGAGAGTTTAGTGGAGAGACTATTGTGCCTGATAAGATTAGATCACCGCCACAGTCATCCATTGTCATCTCGGTATCAATAGACAAGATTAGATAAGATTAGCTCGCTGCGCATTATCTTCGTCCCCCTGATCTGGTGTTCTATCATCCCTCGATTCAAAAGTGCGATACATGGGGAAATCAAGTAAAACGGTGGTTTTCACAAAGTTTGGGAGGTGCCGATATAAGGGAGGCGGGAGAGGAATTAAGATCGATGTTGAAGATAGGTACTTGAGATAGGTCGACCAAGCCTCAGGATGATCGTCGTGTAGCCCATGAAACTTCGCAGTTTGGCCTTTTTCAGCGAGAGGAATTCCGGAGCCAAACATGAGGAGGCTATTCACGGACTGAGTAAATAAACAAATTCACGAGAAATGCACCGACGTACAGAGTCGTAAATATCGGGGAGACAACCGCTCCATATTGTGCCGCTTTTGAGGAGTAGGGAAGACCGGTATTCGTTGTCGTTGGAGAAAGGCATATGATCCAAATTCCCCACCAACACATGATTCTGCAATCAAAACGACTGGCTTCAGTTTCAGCATAACTGGAAAATCGATGCAAGAACGCACTCTCCGAAGTATGGCGGGTGTCGCGAATAAAACCATAGTCCAGTCTATGAGTTCAATTGAGTTGTTTGATGATTCCACCAGAGTGAAATATACTAACATTCATTATCTCAGTATTCGGGTGCTTCGCAGACTTGTATCGATACTGGTGCGATATCCATTGTCAGTATTATATGATAGCAGCGATAACGGCGGTTGCAAACCTTCTGTATATCGGCAATTGACTCAATTAACCAACCGATACCCCATAGAATCAGACCCGCTATATCTTGAGATGTTCCAAAATCTGGTCTACATATTCCTTCGAATCCAGTGACAGAGGGAGAATTAAGAATGATGACCGGCAGGGACACAATCCACACCTTGGTATATTGTGAGCGTAGAAAGCAACAAAATACGATCATCATACCCAAACAATTTGACCTAGCTCACGTTAGAATCAAAAATGAGTTATCTTTTAAGTCGAGTTGACGTACCTATCCAAAACCCTTGTAACTCATTGTTAGCGCATGTATATAGACTGTGAGAGATATACATACCTAAGAACTTGAAAAAATGAGCCCGGATGTCATCAAACCGGGTGTCACTGCCTGTCTTTAAGACTCGGAAAAGGAGAAAGCCTTGTTCAAAGGTAAATATGAAAGGAGACACTTGCTGACAGAGAATCTTTTGCCTAGAACACTGACCTGCTAAGCGGGCCGCCCATACCATTACCAGTGTGCTAGCAATCACATTTCGCGCGCAGAAATGCTGTCCAAGAAGCAGTGTAAGCAGAGCTATAGAGGGGCATCGTATTAGCCACGGTGGTTGAGTTCAAGAGCGTTCCAACTTACCAAGAATGAAGAAATTCGATCCTGAATTGTGAGGGTTGAAATCAATATACGTTCACTTGAAGGACGGTGAAACCACTTACCGCCTGTGAAATCTGTTATCTTGTCGAATTGGAATATCCATGCTATCGCAAAACCAAGAAGCTGGTATGCAATTGTGACCAGAAGAGTTATCGCAAGATAATGCGAATCAAGGACATGAACTGAGGACATACTTATGAGGGCAATCTGTCAAAGCGGCGAGTGTCGATGGGGCGAGAAAAGTCAACAAGTCTTATACCAAGTATAAGTGCAATTGGCGTTTTATAACGGTCTGGCATCCGGACTAAATCGAGATCCCTTGCGGATCCGACCATTGGCCTAAAAGCGTATGCGTGTTATAAAGAGCAAAACCACTGTATTTGAAACATGTCCGACGGGAAGTCACTAATCGTGGGCTGCCAATATCCAATAATGACATCCTGGTTTCCTGAACACCGCACTGCATCGAAAGCTAAACTAAGCAGTGCCAGTGGTAAGTTAACTTGAAATAGATAATATGGCGGAGGGAATGCAGAAGTTTATCATCGGTTGGTAAAAGGATAGTCACATCGGGCTTCAAGCTTCAAGCTTCGAGGCAACATAGTTGCGAGGAGCAACCACTAATTGGCGAAAGCTGGCGAATCTGATTTTCAGAGTCAGACCCTCAACCAATGTCAAAGGGTAGAGAAGAGTGGAGAAGTCGTACATTCAAAGGCGTGGGAATTCTGAAGTCCCGTATTCGGTTTTTAATTATATTTTAATCTCAGCGACCATGGAACATGACGCCGACTTGAGCTGGAAGTTGCTGAAAAAATCAACGCGTTCATCAACAACCAATTGTGTTTGATATGCCATCAGCATCACGAAATTATATAGACCTCTAAGCGTTTCACAATGTCCAAAGTAGGCGGTCTTTCAATTCCACACCTTGACGCAGTTGACCTGAGTTAATCCTTGCATTCATCCAAATCACTCAGCCGCAATGTCAAAATGAAGGTGAGAGGGTGCGCACTTCAGATCCCTTTTGAATTTCAATGCTCAGACAAAGCGTCATCTCCTTTTCCCCATCACTGTTAGCATGCGCTCTTCAGACCTGCCTTTCGGCAAATACCTATTCTCCGGAAAAATGCGATCGCTACCTGAGAGAGCTATATACCTGCTGTAGTGAAATGTACAAAAGCTCGAGCTCGCAAGATGCTGAAAGGAAAATGGAAGTCGAAGGCTCCAGTGCATGTCCGATGCCGAGTGTCGTAGATCGATGGCTGAAAACCCATCCACCAGAGCAATCTCCAAAATCTTCGTCAAAGTAAATTAATGGACCCTAGTAGATTTACACTTGATTTAGGCTTAGCTTTCGACTCTTGCTTTCAGAAGTATTAGCAAAATTCGCAACTACTGAGTACTGCATGAGTCCAGGAGCAAGAGACATGTATCAAATGTAAGCTTGAGTGGGTCGCGGCGTAGCACATATGATTTGTGCATGATGTTCTGATGAACGTTAGCAGTGAGGGCGAGGCGCAAGCTCCGGCGTTCCATCTTTGCTCCCCCGAGGAGCAGCCAAGAGTAACAATACGCTTACAACCTTCTATTACCTTCTGGTCCGTAAGGATTGCTGGGAGCCACATGAACAATATATCAATTCAGTAATGGTGGATGGTTGAAGCGACGTCGGATGTCAAGATGCCATATGGTGATGTCTGTCCAGATGTCAGAATGTCACTCAAGCCAGGGGCGTATCCCAATCAGGCAGCTCCGGTCTGCCCGCCTTCTCCACAACCTCTCCATGCCGTGTGCAGTTTCGCCTTGGTTTCACCCATTTGTATCCTGAGCGTCATGCTACTACTAGCAGCAAAAGCTATGACACTGGTAGTGTGTGTCTATGAATATCTTGTATGGAAATGTGCCGCAGCGGCACAGCTCACCTCTTGTAAAAATCATAAAATTGCGGGCTCACGTCTCCTAAAGGTTCCACACATATTCACCTAATTCCATTGCTGTGCACACATAACCGATCTCAATTTTCGGGTTTGCGACTGGGTCTCCTCTTTTCCACTTAACTTTGATTTTTATCGTCCTCAGGGTTTCCAGAGACCCAAGGTCACTCGCCGGTCGCCATGCCTCTCGCTGTTCGTGCCACAACTTCAGGTGTATCTGCATCGTCCCCGAGCATGTCGGGAACTGCTACTGTTACATCAACGACGGCGAGTGTGTCATCACATTCTGGGAGTTCTACCACTGGCACTAGCGCTGGCACTGGCACTCTTACCATTGGCAGCAGCACTACGACTTCGCACTCAACCACCAGTACACATACGACCCCTAAACATACTGCTTCCACATCCCCATTGGCGAATGCGTTGCATGTATCAGGTTTATCGGGAGGAACCATTGCGGGCATTATTATTGCCGTTGGATTGGGGTTGTTACTTATAGTAGGTTTGGTCGTCTTTTGTATTTTGAGACGGAAGAAACGGTCCCAGGGCCGAGGACACTTCTCAAAGCTCGAGAAAGCTGTGAGGGTCAGCACTATCGAAGAGCTAGATGATGACCAGACTGGCCCAAAAGGTCTGGTTGCGCCTGTTTATGTGCGCGAACGCGAGAGAGGATATGGACATGTTCAGCATCCTTCTTTATCAAACGAGCCGCTGCTAGTTCCCTTGCCAGTACCGCGATCCTCACTGACCCCACATGGTCCTCAATCAGTCGACGGACCTCGGTCGTATCGCAGTCAGGAAAACGAAAGCAGGGACGACAGTCGTGGTCCTATCGATCCATACGCTCGTAACGGTTCTCTTGCTGCCGCGTCGAGTCCGAGTTCCGGACAGCACACTGTTGCTCTTCCTGCTGCTGACGGTATCACACTCTCCCCTTTATCACTTGCCCGCGACTCTCCCGCTCGCCCAATTAGTGATACTTCGCAGTACTCGCACAATGTGTATGCTGGGCTTGATCCGACTTCGCCTCTTTCTATCATCCCCGGTTTACCTCCGAATGCACCCTCAAGTGCGGGCTCCTCGGATATGCCAGCCTCCTCGCCTCCTCTTGGTCCCGTAAAAGGCCAGCCCAGAATACTTTCGCAGCTGCTAAAATCACGCGCTGAGGCTACTCGTACACTTCCTCAGCAGCAGTCCCCATCATCCAATGGACGCGATCGCTCGAATACTTTTGGAAGTGTTTCCGCATTCTCTCCTGATGACGAAGAGGACCAGGCAAGGGCGCTGGCGGAGGCTGAGTGGAACGCTCGGCTAGAAGAGCGACACCGTTTGCGCCTTCAAATTGGTGATAACATGAAGAAAGTGGAAGATGATCGGATGGCATATAGTGACGATGAGGATTCCGAACCAGATAGTCCTGATTCGATATACTCACAGCTCTCTGCAACAACTACGGTGCAGGATCACTTTGCATATCTGGATTTGTCATCCGCATTTGCAGACAGTGGAAGTGGCAGTTTGGCGCGGAGAAAGAGCTCCAGAAGAAAATCATTCAGGCGCAGACAGGCGATGTCTCCTGTACCGGAGGTTCCAGGTCTTCCGGAAGTTCCAGTTATGCCACCTACGGCATTCCGCATGGGTCCTCGCCCCCGTCCTCGTTCGCGCCATCGTCCTCCCCCGCTGCCGCCTATTCCTCCATCTATTGCCTCTGTCCTGCCCCAATCGGAATCCGTGGATCTTCCCCTCCTCTCCTCCAATAACAACTTTGGTACTGACAGAAGCAGTCTCACCACATCTGCTCAGTCCTTCGTGTCTACTTCAAATTCGAATTATGCAGGCAGCGAGGCGTCGCGGTATCCTTCTTTGGCAAGCAAGTCCTCTTCGGCATTGCATCAGCAACAGCTACCGGAACCGCCTGTGCCCAACTGGCGAGCTGTGCCCGGGGGCTTGGATGCACTAAAGGATCTCGAGATTCTTACTGAGACTGAGGATCCCCCTTTGCCAATGCATAACCCTCATTCACCTCCACATTCACCACCTCCACCGCAAACTCCTCGTTCTCCACTCATTCCTCGATCACCCGCCCCAGCTGGTCCGCGATCGCCACCGCCGATGGGCCCGCGTTCCCCATCTATGGGTTCCCCGCGCCAATTCTCGGAACCTCCAGTTCTCCCCGAGTTGCATGTTTCCACCTCGTTTGGACAGCCTCATCTTCGTTTGGCTGACTCTTCGACGCACATATTTCCCGCAGTTGATGGTCCTGAAGCTGGGTTGGAGCGTGGAGGGATCGCGAGTTTAGATATTAATTTCTAAATGACGGTGGAAGCGGCGATCAGTGAGATGATCAGTGAATGGCACGGCTGTATCAACATCCTCTAATTTCTTTATTTTAAATTATTATCTTCATTAACTTCCAATGTACATTGTTAATGCCCACTTTTACACCAGTAGTCGGGATAGACTGGACGATACATATCTAATCACATCTTAGATCTTACAACTGTCATTTCCAGAACATGATTATCATATATGTGCTCCCTTTTCATTTATCTCGCCGGACCGTTGGAAGGGAGTTAAACAGAACTACCAAAAGCGGTATAATTTATTAAGATATTTCTACCAAGGACAGCGTTGCGTGGTGGTGTATTACATTCCGTGCTTTATCCAGTAATGAACCCATGCCTCTGCATCGCTGTTGCCGAGTTGAGGGAGTTCCCTTAAGGTCTTACTCACTCTTTGTGCTTTAGTCGTAGAGAACAATGACACGCCACCTGCCTCTTTGTCTGCGGCAAGGTTCCCCTCAGCATGTGCCGAGGCACGGAAGAACTCAAGAAGCTTGATAGCAGGCTAGATCACCATTTGGGTCAGGTGGATGCACAGGCACAAAGAGTTCGAGCGCTTACTATATCCTGTAAATCAGCCTGGTTCGCGGAACGGGCCAGCTCCTCCAAGCGAGCGAACCAAGTAGCGAAGGGGGCGAATGTAAGGGCGCTCTCCTTGATGCCCTTCTCTGCTATGACCGCTTTCCTGACTGGTCCCATGACGTCGAGCCACGAGACAGGGCGAGGGTGAACGATATTCAGAACTGGGGGCGCAGGCTCCTTCGCTAAGGCGATGTCGCTCACAGCCGATGCCACTCCATCCGCAGGCATCCACGAGACAAGCTATACCATCCATTTAGCAGGGTGATTGGTTCTCTAATGTACAAGGAGCACTCACCCCTTGAGCCTCGGGAAGGATGCCGAGAGCCAAGCTCGATTTGACAATGATTGGGAGCCAATCTGTGGTTGCCCACGATCCGTTGGGTCCTCCAGCGATTTGGCCAATTCTGAGTGATGTAGCATGCAAACCGCTCTTTACGATAAGCTACCAAAGCAAAATGAGCAACGTCAAAGTAGGTTAGATGGATATAAACTCACTCTTTCACACACATATTTACTTTCTCCATAGCCAGATCCTACTGCCACACCCGCATCCTGAACTTCTTCAGGGAAAGGCCCTTTACTTTGGTCCCAAGATTGAGCGGAGCCTATGGACGAAGTAAAAACGAGGCGAAGCGACGATTTGTGGGCCGAAGACAGCGCAAGATCGATAAGATTGCGCGTGCCACGGATATTAGGTTCGAATGAAGTGATAGATAAATTGAAATCGAGACGCCAGGCGTTGTGTATCACAACAGTTACAGATTGTCGGATCTATAGGGGAAAGGATGAATAATTTGAAAAAGTAAGCCGAAGTAACTCTCACCTGCTCATAAACATTGGCGTCCAAACCACATCTCTCTTGTGCAGCATCACCCTCAAGATAAACAAGTTTCTTTGAGTCGAGCAGTTGTAGCGATAGATCCCTGTCTTGGAAAGCTGCCGCCTGACGAGCGTCGCTGGTACTCTGCTTTGAAGGCCGGTTGTAAGCATAAACTCGGGTCACCTCCGGGTTTTCCAACAGCTGAGCTAGAAGGAATGAGCCTAGACCTCCGGTGGATCCAGTAAGAAGCACAACAACTTCTCCATTAGAATGGCCGTTTGCGTGTGCTACTCCGTTTGCGATAGATGCGTTCAAACCATTGGAGTACTTTTCGATCATGGTTTCCATGACACGTTTTGCGGATTGTCTAGGGTCTTCCGCATGCTGCTCGGGGTACCCGACCAATGATGCGACTTTCTTAGCTAGTAGGTTAACTGTTGGATTTTCAAAGATGATATTCTGAGACACGCGAGGAGCCAGATTCTTCAATCCACCGTCGGAGGAGTTGCGTAGCCCGCCAATGATACGGTTTCGAAGGTAAGTGGCACTTAGACTGGGGTCATAAAGAGATATTAGTGTGTATTACTATGAACCCGAGGAAGCCTACTGTACCTGTCGAATCCCTGCGAAAAGAAATCGATGTCAGGGTCGATCTCGTCATCCGAGTTTATCTTCTTGGTTTGCTCATTCAGCCATACTTTGAGGCCAGCTTCGGTCCAATCTTGAGGGATTGCTGATTCATCAATTTCAGTACTCGCTTCAACCAGCTCGTAACTGATAATTTTATGTCAGGTAATTTCTCTGACTGCATACATTATAACTCACAGTGCATCAATTTCGGTTTCATAATCCTTTATCGTTGCTTTCTTCTGTACGGTCCCTTTTCCAGCTCTGAACATTGGTTTGTCAGGGTCAGTGATAAGAATCATCTCCTTAAAGATTCTGCTGAACGCCGGTGCAGTCTTGTTAGCTTCTTCGACTGATGGCCTGCATCACACCATTAGTTTATTCACACGTGCACGAGCGTATATAAAGACATACCAGATCTTATTCCTGAATTCTGCGACCTGTTTGTCGTCGTTTATATCGACAACATGGTCACCTCTGGGCTCAATCAATATGCCAACTTGGTTACGCTCGCGGCCAAACATTACTGTGCCTTGGATATATGGATTAGATCCGATAATGCTTTCCATTGGTGCAGGAACAGTTTTCTCTCCGGAGGCAAGGATAAGAACATCGTCTGTACGCCCGACGCTGCACGGAAAGTGAGTATTTCCACCCGGAAGCAAGGAAAATGACATACATCCTCCATAAATTTTCTTTTGTAGGGTGCTTAACAAATACATCGGATGTCGCATACCCTTTCACGTCGGGAAGATTCTCCACCGCCATCTGGTTCGTCTCGGTAGTCTAGAATAAATGCTTTATTATGAGCATTTCGCTGAGATAATATATACGCACTAGAACTTGAAGTTCATAAGTCTCATCGTCTTGGGGAGCCCATCGCACTTTGATGTCAGGGGAGAATCGCATCCAGAGCCAGTCACCGCTGGCAATATCTTCCTTACGAGGTAGCATAACTGGACATCCGAATTCAGTCCCTCCATACTCTGCTCCTACAATGACGCCCGCCGCCTGTAATGCATCTCCAACCTTCACAGGGAGGGGTCCACCGCCGTATATGACATATTCCATCGTCTTCAGATAATTTACCGCATTTTCATCCATTGCCCATTGTTCCAAAAATGATGGGACGCTGGTGATGATAGTTGTACCTGTCTTGCGTGCGCAATCCAACATGTTATCTGAGTTTGGGATGGTGGGCGTTATGCGGGGATCATCGACAGATGTAGGTGCAAAAATAGAGACCGAAATCCCGCATGCCATCGGGGAATATACTTGGATGGCAAATCCGTAGCTGTGGAAAGGGGGAAGGCCCATCCCTCCCAGACGAGGGAGGGGTGACATGCCCGCATAGGCATATATAGGAGCTAGATGAGTACGATGGAAAATTAATTCCGTGAAACTAAAACAAAGCTAAAACTTACGTTGTGTGAGCCAGTGTATTTGGGTCTTATGAGTGTGTCCAATGGGTTTAGGGAACCCAGTACTTCCAGAAGAGTGGGCATAGATCGCTGGACTGTTGATGTCTGGCCTAACGGCCGGGGACGGGTAAGGTGTGAACCCATCGGCTGAGGTTTCTTTACCAAGCTTTGGGAATAGCTGCCGGAGGGTAGGCAGTTCATCTACAAACACCTCATACTCCAATTCATGTCGGACTCCCTCAACTATAGCGTGATGAGCGTGGTCCAAGGTCATAATGCGGCGGCAATTAGTCTTCTTCATCATATCTGCTATGGCAGGAGCAGAGTTCCTCGGAGACATCAGGAACGGCTGGGGAAATCTGTTCAAACGAGTTGCGGAAGCATTGAAATGATACTCACCACTAAACCGGCAATAGTCATGCCCCCAACAACAGCGTGGTGCAAAAGCGTGTCACAGTTTGCGAGGAGAACAACGACCTCGCCTTCGGGACCGGAGCGTGTTGGTCGTATCGCATATGCCGCTCGATGGGCTGCACGACCGTATTCCAGAAATGTGATCTCAGTAATCGAGTCGCCCTTGTCGCCCGCATACGCGTACATCGGCCGGGTTGCATTCTTATGGATGTGGAAGTTAATGAGATCTGCCAATAGCAAAGATCCATCTAGTGGTGGGAGTTCGGAATTGGTATTGGGAGCCATGTGTACGATTTGAGAGGTTGTTGTGTTGAGAAATGGAATGTGTTTAGAATGAGGATTAAGCAGCGAGGGCCGTCTGCTCTTAAGGCTTTTCCATAGGCTTCTAAGTGGGGAATGTCTTCACATCTCGTTGCAAAGATAAACCGAGTGATAAGCTTCATCACGTCACAATTCGAGCAGGCCGTACTCATCTGACTTTCTGCGAATTGTCATAGATTTACTCTTTGGGAACCGGTAAAAAGAATAAGAGGTCCGAGCTACTTGATTCCACTCACTCCATTAACAATTGGATTGACGTAGTAGCTAGTGGTGTACAACGCTGACATCCAGTCTTATATCCAAGAACTTGGTAACAAAGTATTTTAAACCGATGGCCCAGGTGATCATTTGATCAATACGCGATTCTAAAAGCTGATCTCTATTGTAAGATTTACAACAGTATGCGAACGCATAGAAGCATTGCCCACCTTGCTACAAATATGCCATACGGTGTGGTATCTCAACCATGCATTGAAGCACTCGCCAGCGAATCAGATTCATTACCGACTCGGAAAGACTAACTTGATCGGCCGGGCTGGCATGTTACCTTGTCCGTGAGCTGCGCACAGTTGCGAGATCACGGAAAGTAACTGAGTGAGACTTTTTGACATAGACTGAACGGGGGGATCGGATTCCCACATGCTAAATTTATCCGACCCTCTAGAGGGGGGTGGAACAGTCTATCGAGGACTCGGACTCGGAGAGACTTAACTCGGACGCGGATGCAAATCTCTGGCCGGGAGCGTGCTTAAGTATAGGTGCATGCTTATCGCGCTCATCGTGTTCTTGTTTTCGCCATCGGACCCAGGTTTCCGGATCCATTCGGATGCATCAACGGGAAGTTTATTTTATCGTCCCAGGTTCCATTGCTCAGTGGCCATTTCACCAGGCTTCACCAGCACCTCTATGTTCCAGCAGGTGAGTTGAATAGTGGCATCCAGGCGTCATTCGTTTGGCCCCGACCATGCAATATCTGAAAGTTCGATCAAATATATTTTGACTAAATTGCATGGCCAATTGATTGCGCCTTCACGAACTTTGCGTCAGAAATGATGCATGAACACTCAAAATCCTCCGCTATCGATCCAATATCTCACCCATTTCTCCGCCTCGCCTTTGGAGATCGGTGAAAGCTCTCTCATGCTAGGACTAATACTCTGGGCTTTGTCGGTTGCAAACGCCGCAAGGCCTCCCACTTCCACATTCATAAGTCCAGATGCTCGGATCTCGATGTTAGATCGAGCTAGTTTGCGGAAGTATTCTATGAGCTTGAGAGCAGGCTAAAAATTATATAAATTCAAAAAAAGTTTCCGCATTTTGTTGAGATATACTTACAATTCGATCCAGATCCTGTTTAGTTGCTGTGTGAATCCGTTTGTCCAACTCGGATAACCAATCCTCGAAGGAAACCATTCGCAAAGCGTGTTCGTCGAGACCTTTCATCCTCACGAACTCAGCTCGCACCTGCCCCATCATCGTCGACCACGCCACAGGCCTTGGATGGATGATGTTGATAGTAGCAGGGAGTTTGTCCTTCGCAAAAGCAGCATCAATAATGATATCTGCCACTCTATGAGCGGGCATCCACGAAACATACTGAAACGACAGGTAATGGATCATCAGGGGATCAGACAAGGTGATACTTTATGTGACTGAACTCCACTTACGCCTTGTGCATCCGGAAAAATTCCAAGAGCCAAACTTGATTTGACTATGATCGGATACCAATCTGTTGTTGCCCATGCTCCATTCGGTCCACCTGCGATCTGGCCGATTCTGAAGGTGGTTGCCTCCCGACCGCATTTCGCAACGAGCTGGACATCAAAATCTCAGCAGTGAAACTTTCAACCCTCTGGCTTCACTTACGCGCTCCGCCACGTATTTGCTTTCTCCATACCCTGCACCAATTGCGACAGCTGAGTCAGGCTCGATCTCTTCTGGGACGGGGCCTTTGTCGCGGCTCCATGACTGCGCAGAAGCTATTGAGGATGTGAATAAGAAACGAAGGTTTGAATAAGACGATAATCTCGCAAGCTCGATCAGATTCCGAGTCCCATGAATGTTGGACTCAAAGGAGGACAAGGAGAGGTTAAAGTCCAAGCGCCAAGAATTGTGGATGATTAGGGTAACCGAGTTGCGGATCTACATGTCGTCGTTGGTCTTAAAAAAAAGTCTGCAGTGCTGCATTGTTGACATACCTTATTGTAGACACTAAACTCAAGTCCGCATTGCTCCTGATCAGCATGTCCCTCGATAAAGGTCAATTGCTCTGATTTCAATAGCTCGACGGGAAGCCCCTTATCCTCGAATGAAGCTCTCTGCCGACTCTCGCTGGTCGCTCCCGCTTTGGATGGACGATTAAAGGCATAGACTCTAGAAACACTTTCACGTCGAAGGAGCTGGGCCAATAGATACGACCCCAGTCCTCCAGTAGAACCGGTTAGAACCACTGTATGTCTGGCAGGTATCACGTTGTCTTGTGTGTTCGGTGGAGCGCAATCCATTCCAATCAAGTACTTTTCTATCATATCCTCTATGGAAGCTTTATGTCTCGCGTTCAGGTCATCGGGGAATGTTTGTTCACCGTTGTGGATCAAACTTGCTAATCTGGAGGCCATGCCGATGATGGTAGGGTTGTCGAACACGAAGCTAGGAGCAATATTTTCAGTAATTATCTGCATACCAACGTCGGAGGAGTGGCGAAGAGTTCCGATTATGCGATTTCTGAGGTAGGTCGCACTCAAACTACAATTCAATAGGTTAATGCATCCGAGTCATTGTTGCAAATCTTCAGGAAAACTGACCTATCCATGCCTTGAGAAAAGATGTCGATGCTGGAATCAATTCCACCGTTGGCGGATATTCTAGTTGCACACCCTTCCAGCCACAACTGCAAAGCTTCTTGTGACCAATTTGTCGGCACATTGGCAGAGTCTACGTCGTTTTCTATTCTTTCATATCTGTTTGAAGCCCATTAATACGACGAAAAAAAAAGAGTCTATGAGACGAACAGTGCATCAATATCTGTTCCATAAAGTTGGACTGCCGATTTTTTCTGAACAGTTCCCTTCCCAGCCCGTGGCATTGGTTTATCCTGATGAGTAACGAGGATCATGTCTTTGAAGATACGGCTATAGCCTGGCGCCATTCTGTTTGCTTCCTCGATCCACGGCCTGGAAGGAAAGATTAGTGCAAAGCACCAATACTGGTAGATATACAGACCATATTTTATCTTTGAATTGTGCGAGCTGCCCTTCATTCCTGGTGTCCACTATGTGATCATCATGTGGTTCAACTAGGATGCCAACCTGATTTCGCTCTCTACCGAACATCACGACACCCTTGATGAAAGGGCTGGATCCAATTATGCTTTCCATAGGAGCTGGGACGGTTTTCTCCCCTGAAGCGAGCATAAGAACATCGTCCGTCCGCCCAACGCTACAGACCTTTAATTTTGTTACGATCCTCATAAGCAAAATCAACATACAGCTTCCAAAGTCCAGCTTTAGTGGGGTGTCTGATGAAGACATCTGATGTTCCATAGCCCTTCACATCAGGCAGATTCTCGACTGCCATGCTTACAACATTCGATGACTTGGAACAGCAAAAAAATTCGGGTCATTTTCCAATCTGCGATTGATAAACTCGAAGTACATACCAAGATGTGACACTCGTATGCATTATCACCTTGAGGGACCCATCTAATACTGACATTATCCGAAAACCGCATCCATATCCACTCCCCATCGGCGAGATCTTGCTTGGTAGGAATGAGGACTGGACAACCGAACTCCGTTCCTCCATATTCTGTTGCAATAGGTACTCCTGCCGCATGAAGAGCATCCCCTATCTTTTGCGGGAGAGGACCTCCTCCATAAAGCTATCATGAATAGAATATATTTTAAGACCGCGGCATGTTTCAATTGAAAGAGCGTTTAAACTCACTACATAATCCAACGATTTTAATAAGCTGACAGCTGTTTCTGATGCCGTCCAATGTTCCAATAGCGAAGGGACAGTCATGAGTATGTTGGCATTGGTTTTCCGTAAACAATCCAAGATATTATCTGGTGTTGGGACAACGGGTTGTACGCTCGAATTATTTACTGATGTTGGGGGATAGAGAACCACCGTTAGAGTACCTCCCAGCGCCGCATATAGTTGGATTGCAAGGCCATAGCTGTGGAATGAAGGTAAGGACATCGCACCCAACCGCTGGGGACGTGTGCTTTCGTCTGTTATCCCAGATTTGATATATCCTTTTCGCTGTGCGAGCCATTGAATGACAATGCGATGGCTATGAGCAATAGGTTTTGGGTATCCGGTACTCCCAGAGGAGTGAAGATAAAGAGCTGGTTCATCTCTTCCTGGCCGTAAAGCGGGTGGTGGGTAAGACTCAAATAAATCTTGAGCAACTTCCTTCCCCGGCTTGGGATATAACTGTTTAAATGAAGGTAGTTCATCCACCTCCAGATTCGGGATCTCATGACGGATATCTGCGATCAGTGGCCCATGCGTATGTTCGATTGTGAATAAACGATGACAGCCCGTTGTCTTCATCATGCTAGCGATGGCGGGGGCTGTATTTCTCGGTGACATTGCAAATGGCTACGGGACAAACAATATTGTGAGCGGGAAAGGCAGATGTGAAGAGACTCACCACCAAGCCTGCAATTATTGCACCAGCGACGATAGCATGATATAGCAAGCTATCTGTGTTTGCAACAAGGGCAATGACCTGGCCATCCGGTCCCTTCCGTTCTCGACGTAAGGCATACGCCGCACGATGGGCTGCCCTACCAAATTCAAGGAAACTTATGTCTGTGACACCATGAGGTGCATCGTCATCGGGAAAAACATAGATTGGAATTGTTGAGTTGTTGAGAATGTGAAAGTCTATGACATCTGGTAAGAAAACAGACTCGTCAAGAGGAGGGTATATGCGCTGATTGGAGATGGTGCCAGGAGACGACATAGAGGTCAGGGATGAGCTTGCACTACACCACTGTGACCTCTGGCGCGATGAATCCCCTGCGAGTTTATACGAAGATAACTTTGCGACAAAAATAGATTCATGGATCCGCGTGCGCGTGAACAACTGACGATTGCAAAATCGTGATACCCTAACTTTAAGCCTCATCATACTCCATTACCGCAATGACATAGGCAGCTGCTACTCTCTCCGTGGCTCGTAAACATTTAAGCTAAGCACCGGATACACAATAAACTCACCATGTAGTCATCTGATATCTGCCCCAAGATTTTAGCTTTGTAGTATGAATCATTAACAGACCGAAAATTTGGAATTCCTTGATATTTTGTTGTATCAAGAAAACGGGTTGTCCATCTTCATATGGTCGACACAGTGTTAGAATCTTCAAAGATTTTCAATGTTGACATTTGGCAGTGGTTTTGGCTGCGACGCGCAATGGTGACTGACAAGCCCGATGGTCCCAACAAAAGTAACATTTATTATTATTTATTTATGCAACTTGTCTACATATTCGTGAAATAACACCGTTTTATTTAACCATCACTGGGGCATGGATATCTAAATCCACAGCGAAAGCTCACCAATAGCGACAGTAAACGAATTAGTAGTATAGTACATATAGTGTGTATGAAGCATGCAAAGATCGTAAAAACAAATCAACCCAACAACCCACGACCGTGACATTGACATCTACATCTTCAAACACCCTTCATCTATATAATGGCAGTTGATCTTCTCCGACCACTGACCCCCTATCTCTAGGTTGTGCGGTCCACCCGAAGCGCTCAGCAAGGCCTTCGATGATGCGATCCAGTTCAGGACCCTGCGACTGAGGGCGAGCACGAGGTGAGGTCCCTAATGGCGCTGCCGGCTGTTCATCTACTACCATAGGAGGGTGAGGTGGGTATTGGCTATGATGCGACAAGCTGTGACTTGTGGGCGAGTAAATAACTGAAGATGTGCTGGCTTGTTGACTATGACGGCTTTCAAATGGATCGTATTTCCTCGTTCCTTTGGTAGAACCCGAGTCACTACCAGCATTTTGTACGAAGAAGGGTGCCGGGGCGGTGAACTCGTTGATGGCATATTTTTCAGCACGCTTTTGGCGACGTTTGCGAACAAAGAATATTGCCGCGAGGGCGGCACAAATGACAAGTGCTCCTACTATTCCTCCCACCACGCCATCGACAAGAACATTGCGGGATGAGTCCGAAGATGTAGAGGAGGTTGATTGAAGGGCTGGAGTAGTAGATGGTGGTGTTGTAGGCTGAGTAGATGTGGAGCTAGGTTCCAGGTTTCTGACCAGAATTTAAAATCCCAAATTGTTAAAAGAAGAAATTAAACTTACGGGCAAAAAGTGACCAAAATGCTTGCCTGATATTAAAATTTGGTCAATGGAGCAATCACTAAAAGCGAACACCACGTACACCAGAAGCTGTACATGTGACGATTCCTGATGTTTCTGGTGGATCCCGTATAGCGTTGACACAATCTGCAGTTAGACCTGGTGATATACATCAATATAGTGGACGTTTGAGATAACAAGTTGAATAGCTCACAAGATACTCCAGCTCCATCACACCCATTGAAATATCTACAAAAATTGATTATATGAGCGCTGTGAATGCATGATTTCCGAGTTGCAGGACGCACGTGAAACCCACAGGAACACTGAATACATGTCTATAATATTGTCAGATATTAAAAACATTCACAGAAGGCTCGATTCACGTACGTAGGTATCAGATCAACGACAACTGTGGAATATGTATCGTTCATGGCAATGTCAACGGTTGTGCAATTACCGCCATTTGGTCCACAATATCCTATCTCATTGCATCAGACATGTATTAGAGATGTATGAGTTGAGTTACAAACCGGTGTTCAAGAACGCGCCGGCTTGGACTGTTCCATTTGTATAGCTCTGCGAGCCGGTGGCTAGAGTTATGCTCGGGATTTGATCGAGGGTTGGCTGCAATATACATCAGTTGAGCTGTACTGTGTACAACCCAAACGTCACATTGATGTGGCTCACTATTCCAAATCCACAACTTGGCAAGTCGTCAGTGAGATGGATCAGCTTAATTTTGGCCTGGGCTCACTTGTTTGTCATGTTAACCGTGTGCAGTGCCCATGTAGAAGCTACAAAGAGAAAAAATACGGGTATCGTTGAAGCCATTGTGAACGTGAGGTGTGGGCTGACTGCCAGCAGCAATGGCAAGAACCACAGTCAGCAGTTATCGTCCAATGCAGCCTGAGCGCCATGGGTAGGTGAATGATGGGCGCCGTCTTTGGGCCGCGATCCTTCCGAGCCTAAACCCGTTAAGTCACTTGATGCCTGATTTTCAACCTGACCTTACGATAAACGTGGGCAGTGATGATTGCTATGTAGTAAGTACACTAAGCTTGCCGCTAGGGTCGATCACGAATGGCGAACGCTGTTATCTGCATAACTTCGAGTAGCTCTGAAAGTACTTTCAAGACCTGGTCTTTTGGCAAGTCGACTCGGAGTATGATGGTAAGTATCGCACCCGATGCAGGTAACCGAGCAACCCGGAGCAATCTTCTCGGAAATGTAAGTGCTCCGAGAGTGCACGACATCAGTCGCTTACAATTGAGTTGATCATTCGATGTTGACGCGTAACGATGCATTGCTGCTAATTCTTAAGTAGCTTGTAGACATCCTTGCATAGCCTATCGATACGATCCTGATGATATGTTGAGAACTTGAGTGTCAAACCGTTCGAACATGGATCAACGAAATAACTACTTAACATTTTGCTGATATGATCGATCACTTGTTTTTCGATACTTATGACTTTTCAAACGGACCACCGCAGTTTGACTGCAGTCCCTATTGGCTAGAAGATTCACTGAAGTTGTTACACCTATGTATCCAAATCACAATTCGGATACTACAACAGAAATGCTACTCAGCACTCTGTGAATTTTAATTCAAGCCTCCGTATGTCACTTGGAAGGCCCATGCGTAATCAACGAGAGAAGATTGCTCTTCAGGAACAGTGATCATCAAAACCCCTGCGTCATCCATCGTCCACTCCAAGCCCTCGGAAGGCGAGGACGAGTTCGAGTTCGGGCCTAATAGAACGATGCTGTCCCCTTTGCTCACTGGTAACACTGCACCTCCTGCATCAACCACAACGGATCCATTAGGCTGATTGAATGCCACAATGCAGAAGGTCGTGGGTGTAGTCAGGAAGCGGACTGAGCCTGAAGGCGATTGCGAGGCTTGGTACCAATAATCCTGTTTCGTGTAAAAAAAAAAGTGCATTGGTAAAGGACAGAAGGGTCACGCAGGAAGGATCACGTACGGTTTCGTAAACACAGTCCCCAGCATACTTCAACCACTTGCCTGCAGCAAGAAGATTGTCTGCCATCGGCGCAATGATCTCACCCTCCGCAGTTGGACCTACGTCTAAAAGACTTCAGAGTACGTTAGATGTATAAGCATTGAATAGGCGGATCAACCGCTTACTAATTCCCGTTCTTGCTGACAACATCTACCAGCGTCTGAATAATAGTTGTTCCATTCTTGTATTCACTTGCGTTCGTGGCTGTATTCAACCCGTAACTGAAGGGGTCCATGCCCTCATTCGTCTCCCATCTCCGTGTCTGCAGTGAACCAAAAGTAGCATACTCAGGTGTGTCGAAGTCGGGAACAGCACCGCATCCTGAAAAAGACGTCAGTATAAGGACCGAGAAATTTGGAATGATTACTGACGATCATTCATAGTGACCTGTCTCCCAGTTTGCATGGCATTGTTGTAGAATTGGGCGGCGAAATCCAACGTCTTATTTGGACCTCCGATATCACACCACATGATCTCCGTTTCGTATTCTAAAGCCAAAGAAAGCATTTGAGGGTATTGCAGATCCTCAAGGAAGTCACTGATATTGAGCATGCCGGTGTAAGGCTCCACTTCCGAGGCATTGAAAGCATTGTGCGCCAAACCTCCTGGCCACTGACCAAATCCATATTTGGCGAAGTAAGGGTTGAACCTGTGCATAGACATAAGGAATCAGATACTACGCCGACACTGTGAAAGTCTACTTACCATTCTGGCATGGAGAAATATGTGCCCCGATGAAGATTGGGTTTCTCTGCTTTGGCGGTGGCCATCAATTCTCCGACGAAGTCCCGTTTAGGTTCAAGATAAACGCTGGATCGATGAGTGGTGTTCCCTGTATCGAATAATCCGTATCCATCATGATGTTTCTGGTAGAATGGTCACGATTAACCTCAATAGATAGGCATATCTTGAGAGACTTACTGTAACAATGACGAAATACTTCGCTCCAGCGTCGTCAAATAGGTCAAGCCATGCACTAGGATCCCATTTGGAAGCAGTGAAGTTCGCAATGAAGTCATCGTATACAACGTCCTGTTAAGAGCGAATACGTCAATGACTCGCTCTAGGTCTTAACCCGGGTGTTGGGGCACATACTGGGCCATATGTGTCTAAATGATGTTCCCATGTAGGATTGCTGGAATTCGGAGGGTTATGGAGATACCAACTGTTGAATAAGTCAGCATGGCATCGGATTACGCACTAACTGATAAGCACTCACTCATACCACTCTGCATATTCTTGTGGCGGTCCCTGCACATAGATGTGAATAACATGGTTGTAATGGTACAACGCCAAGACTAATTTACCCAAGCAGGAACGCTGTAAATACCCCAGTGAATGCTGAAATGAAAAATCAGCCCAGCCCAAGCAAAAGCCATACATAATGCTCACAAAATCCCATATTTTGCTTTGTTCCACCAGGTAGGTGTCTCATGCGTAGTAAGAACATTCGGGTCCGGTGTCCAATCCTCGCGTAATGGGGCAATAGGCCATCCATCCGAAGTTCCAACAACATTACCTGCTGAGTCCTTAATCTGGATAGTGGCGTTCCCAGTACCGTTGTTGTTCAGAACCAAAACATCCACGCGAGCCTGATCGGAGGGCATAAGGCGGTACAAAAGACCAGGAGTCACCGTGGTCACACCGGGTCCTGTAATTTCGATTTGGTACTTGGAATCGAGCGATGAGTTGGCAGATCCGGCGAAACTTCCAGGAAGGAGATTGGCAAGTGTCACCAAAACAGCCTGGGCACGCTGACTACCGACGTCTTCCCAGCGAGTGGTAAATTGAGCGCTTCGAACGGACAACTCAGGACCCGAAGGCTGGCCTGAGGGTACCACGGAAGGCGTGACTGATAGCGCGAAGATATGGAGCCTATTAGCGGTATTGGCAGTTTCCGGGAGAGTGATGCTGGAAAGTGCCGCTCGAGAAGGTATAGAAAGAGAGAGCTGGAAAATTTGACTAGAATTCCAATTTTTCTGAGCACCGTATGACTCGTAATGGAATGGTCTACAATAAAATCTGATCAATAATTTATTGAAACATTATGCATGGGAGCACTGACGTTCGAATATCTCCCCAGTTAAGGATGGGCCACTTCCACCAGTTCTTCCCCGTAACTATGATTTGATTGAGAGGTGATCAAGGTCTAAGAGTACTGATACTCACATTGAAGTTCTTTCACGGATTTGTCCTCGTAATTGAGATAAAAAGTTCCATTAAACTCGTCTGTTCGGATTTAGCATCGTGTTTATAATTGAACCAGCTTTATATACTGACTGTCTGTTCCATCCCCAGAATACACTATGTGCAATTCATGGACAAAAGTCGCGTTGCTAAGTTTGACGACTTGATTTTGGGCGATAACATTGTCATTCACTTGTCCCCATGTGGAGGGTAGACCATACTGCGACAAAATAGGTCAGGGACCGCGTTTTATGTCTAGAGGTAAAGAACTTACAATGATCCCGTTATAGTCCCACGGACCTTGCGGGAGATACTGGGCTGCGAATGTAGATCCATTGTTGTCGAAGTTACCTGTGGAACCGTCCAGAGATGCAGCTTGGTTATCGAAAAAATTAGTCAGTGGGACCTCAACGGAAGGGAAGGATATCAAAGAGGTCGCTGTTCCAAGTTGCGACAGTAACACCCCACATAGGGTAGTAATGGTGAAAGGTCTCATAGTTTTCACCCAGGGATATGCAGCTCCGCAAAGGACGCGCTTTAAGTATCCTTCGGAAGCGAATCGGTTAGGCAGGAAGTCATTTGAGACGCGAATATCGTCTGACCATGGTCACACCATTGCTTTGAATGAGAAAGGCATGTCGTTATGTCGCTCGGAAGGGTGGAAGCGTCATCAGGTGATACGAGAAGCGCGATATTCCAAGGCTTGATCACAAAAATACAATAGCTTGCTATCAATAGGCTCGCACACCAGAGAAGCGGCCCGTTGAACCACGAAGTCCACGCCCTTTTATTGACCCGTGAAACGACAATCGACTTTTGACGCTTGTGAGAAGCGTCATCTGCCAAGTATTCATGAGAGATTTTCGCTTGGGTAGGCAAAGGAATCGACATTGCAGTAGGGCACGATTGATCAGTGAACGAAGAAACGGGAGGATGGCAACGCCTAGCGAAGAGGAGCTTGAGTGCGTAGTATCTGGTTGGCTCGCGGATGTAAATGGAGTACCGTCGCCACGATCAGAACACGAAAGAAGAAGATGTTACATATAACCGCGATTTTAACCTGATTCGCCCCGCGTTGTGAAGCCCTTTCCAGAATCAACTACTCAAGATGAGGATAGAGGGCTCAAGTTGGGCTGGCAGAGAGGAATCTGAACTTGCAAACGAATTTCGACGTTTGGTTTAAGTGGCTCTCCATCTCTCCCCATTGGATTCTGATGACGGAAGAAGAACCTGGCTAGATCCTTCTGAATGACCGAATCACTGGAGCAAGTGACTACTATACGGAGACTCCAACAGTGAGAGGTTGGGGAGAGACCATGCCACAAGAAAAGTTGACCCCACGGGCATGTCTCTCGGCAACAGCCGATCATAACACTGACTCGACGTGACTTGTCTTAGACACCCACATCATGATCGAGGCTCTCCAACCATATAACTTCAAAATCAATCCAGTGCTACACGTTCATTTAGCCTGACTTCAAGCCATTATTGGTCCAAAGACCTTTGTTTCACCGCTCAAAGTACCTCCAGACGAATAGTGACCTCAGTTCCTTCTAAGTTCGCGGCTGGTGATCGGTGCTAGTAAGCACTGGTTACAAGTTCTATCCAATGCTGCGCCATCATCAGACCAGGTCAAATGCGTTAGATTTCGCTACCATCACGAGCATTAGGGCTGGTATGACACTAACCAGCTGATTAATATTCCGATCTTCCAGCCTTTCTTCGTCATACATCATCAACTTCTCCCTCTTATCACCTTGTATACGCTCTTCATATGGTTGGTCTAACCCATGTATATCTATATGTTACTCAGCAGCGCCGACATATTCGTCGCAATTGGCTATTCGAGGCGCTTACGGGACTTATTTATACAAGAGTACTTTCACCACTTCCATCTACTCGACCCATTCATCATCTATCATCAGCATGACCATCAAATTATACGGATTCAACCTTTCAACTTGCACACGACGTGTTGCCACAGTATTGAAAGAAAAGAACGTCCCTTATGAACTCATTTCAGTAGACCTAGCAAAGGGTGCCCAGAAGGATCCCTCCTTCACGAAGCATCAACCTTTCGGCCAGGTTCCGTACATTGTGTGTTCTTTATCTTACGACAGCATTTATTTATGATCTAACAATAAAATTGAAAGGATGACGATGGCTTTATCTTATATGAATCGCGCGCTATCTCCCGTTACATTGCAAAGAAATATGCTGGACAGGGAACCCCAGACCTCATCCCCACCGATCCCAAAGCCGAAGCATTGTTCGAGCAAGCAGGTGTGTCCCCTCCGATTGCGTTTACCACATCACTCTGAAATAGTCCATCAGCGTCCACGGAGACCTCCAACTTTGATCCCTACGTATCGGGCATCGTTTTCGAGAAGGTCTTTAAGAAGTGAGTCCAGGATAACTCATGTTGTGCACCTAGTTATTGACTTGAATCAGGCGGCGTAACTTAGAAACGAACGAAGCTCGGGTCACTGAGCTCGCTACCACCCTGGAGGCTAAGCTTGATGCTTATGAGGTCATTCTCAGCAAACAGAAATATCTTGGTGGTGATGTAAGTCATCCTTTGTGTATATTGACCTCGTAGACGATAAAAAAATCCGTGGAGGACATACGACTGATACTGACGATGTTTTTTTAGAACGTCACTCTCGCTGATCTATTCCACCTTCCGTATGGCAGCATGCTCGGTGCCGCAGGCTTCCCGACTATCCTCGAGAAGCGCCCCAACGTGGCTAGGTAAGGACTATACCTCCGCACCAAATCGAAAGTTACGAGAGTACTGATGCCAATATTTGTACAGGTGGTGGAAAGATATTTCTAGCCGCCCTGCCTGGCTTGCTGTCAAAGATGGCGCGTAGGTCCAAACAGCACAAGGGGGGGAATAGCTTGGCGAGCCGCAGTGTTCAAGTGTATGTACTTATAGTATGCCGAAAACCAATCGAAGTCATGTTGTCATGGTACTTTGTCCAGGCCGCTTCCATCTACCTCCATTGAAGCAATCAGAATTCATCGGCGACTCATGAGGCTGGTAATCAATCATCCCCAGCGAATACTGGCTACTTATTTGGATTGTAAAGGCACCCCGAAGTGATTCGCTGATACCAAAAACATCTGACAGAGTGGTATATTTCTGAATGACCTGGCGCTCAGCAAGTCTTGTTTCGTTTCGGACGTCGACACGATGAGACGTGCAACGTTGTTTGTGATAAGAACAATTAATTCTGTATACTTCGGGTCAATGATTTATCAGGTTTTCGCAAGGAGAAGCATAGGTGCTGAAGTGTGATCATAAAGCTGCGGATGTACTTACTCGAGGGAGCAATCTTGTTGGATCTGATACATATAATATTACTCACACTATAAGCAGCGTCTATGTCGTTCCAGCTGAACACGATCTATCAACTGTGTGAAGCCGAGGGACCCGAGAAAGATCAGCCTTGATGAAACCGCGCCACATTTCCGATTTAGCTTGTTGGCGGTGCTTATGTCCGTTGCTTGATATTCTGCATTCCACCTTTCATGTTTCATGACCTTCGTGTGAGATCAGCTTTATCCCAGTCGTCCTTATAGAAGAGACGACTGTTAAGCTTGTGAGTACACGTCTTCTGTATCAACCGTGATCTGATCTGCTACCACCGTGACTTTACAGGCTGGCGGCATACGCGTGTTGTTGTCGTCACGCTTTTGAGATCACTCGAGGCACGGTTCACTAACATCATTCATCCACGACAAAACCATATGCAATGCCACCAAGACGCGGTCCTTCTTTCACTGGCAACACGCTGAGCCCCCAGGATGGCCAGCCCTATCCTGCATCTATGCCCTCGTCTCCTGCCTATCAACAATTTCCTCGAGAGGCACGTTCAAACTCGCCATCTTCCGGGTTCACGCAGTTTCTCTCCAAACCTTCTAAATGGTTCGTACGCAAGCCATCAGATCCGCGCTCCACGATCAGCAATAATGAGCCACGAGCGAGCACGAGTTCTGTCAGAAAGCCTAAGATATCCCGGCCAACAGACCCTCGGCCCATAATGGCGTCTTTTCAATCAGAATCGCGTCTCAGCAACGCGAGCAAGTGAGTGTAGCTCTAATAATTATGTTTCTTAAAGATTTGGCAGCAGTCGGCATTGTTCTATGGTTCACGTAATTCCCCCGTGGGGACAGTCTTCTTATCAAGACAATTTTTTGGGTAATTCAATTGCCTTCGATTGATGCAGCTAAGTTGATGCACAACGTGATGTGCCGCTCATCGTATGACGGTGACGAAATTTAAGGATTTTTATATATGTTCTGGCAATGGTCGAATCGCCTTGATTATACGATGGTGCTGACTTTATGACCTTTAGGTCTGTCTTGGATCTCTCAACGCAGCCCCAGAGATCACTGGAGTCTTCCCAACCGTTCCCAACCTCCCAACCATCTTCGCCTGACACGGGCAGGGGACTTGGTGACCTTCGTACCATCTCACGCAAAGGATGGTCCAGATCAGCAGATGACCTTGGCAGCTATGCGTCGCCACCTTACTCTCCAGTAGACATTTCATTCCAAAACCGAGTTCAAGATTATCGCAATAGAAGCAATAGCAGCGCAACTCTTCATGCCATGCCTTTGACGAACAATACCCAGCCTTCTCGGCACCCTTTCCCTACCATTGTCACTTCTGCCCCCCTTTCTTCCTCGCCTCCTGACATCACCCCGGAATCTGCAATAGCTATCTCAGTATCTTCTCCAACATCGGAATCATTCCCTTCCCCAAGCGCATCGGTCCCTATCCCTGCCCCTGCGCAGACGCATACACGAACTCATTCGTTTACTCCTCGCTTGCCATCTAAACTTTCTGCTCAAAAATTAGGCTTCGCTCCAAGCAGTCCCAAAAGAAAGGGTTCAGGCTCGGAACGAGATACCGAGGACTCAGAGAAAAATGGCACCGGAAATAGCCCTTCAGGACGCGGGGTCTTCCCTTTCAGCCTCGGACCATCATCTAGTAAACATGCAAACTCTGGTCCAGTCTCTACTCATCCCGGACAACCAAATACCACAGAAAACTCTCCCTCGTTGCTTGCTCCTCCCATAATAGAGCCTGGAGATGGTCAAGAAGGCTTGCGTGATTCTCGGCGTACCTCGCAGATTGTTTATAGTTCAGGGTTTTTGAACCGCCTAGCAGATGCTCCACCCTCGCTTTATGCTCAATACAGACCATATAGTACCGCCGCAAACCTAACATTATCGAAAGGATGGAAGTCGTCCAAAGCCGAGTTAAAAGGTTCCAAATTGTACTTCTATAAACCGCCAAGCGATAGGAATGCCGCAATCAAAGAACTGTTCCCAAGAGATATTATCCCAGTGGCTGACGACGACGAAGCAGAGGCAGAGTTGGATACACCGGAAGAGGCGGGGAGAAACGCTAGGGCTCGAGATGATGGCACAATCGGGCGGAAAAAACGGGCATATTGGGGTCGAGGAACACACCCTCAGCTCATATATGACGAGATGGGAATTGAGAAGGGAACATTCGAAGCCCTTGTTCACGAAACAGTATTCTCGACAACATTTACTCTTCCACCACCAGTTGGCTCAGGTCAGACAGATGAGGAAGTTTCGTATCCAGCACCGTGGAAGGATTTCTCGTCTGCTATATTGCTCTGTTTACCTCTCCTACTGGATCGGGCGAAGTTTGAAGCCGAATTTACTCGCTGCTGCGCTAATCTTGTGAGCGGCGCGGAACATGGAGACCGGGATCGTGAACGCTCCAGAGTCACGTGGATGGCGGGTGAGTACCTCAGATACCATGGCGCCCCGGTAGAGATTGCAGGATGGGAAGCATGGAGACAGGAAACTATCCCAGCTTTCTCTTGGAACTCACCTTCTTCGAACATTATTTCTGGCGTCCCGAAATCCGTATCCACACAAGCCCTATATGCGCCTTCTCCAAACACGAGCATGGCGTCCCCGTCTATGGAGAAGGGTATATTTTCTCCCAATTTAGCGACGTTTTCACCTAGACCCGACGATGACGCCAAAATGGCCTCTCTTATGGAGGCTCTTGGGACACATGGTGGAATACCAACATCACCTTCAGGCAAGATGTCCAATGTACGACAGCAGCGCCCCCAACTCTCATTTGCCGATAACACCAAGCACCGGATTTGGTCATTATTAGCGCAAGATGGCTTTTCTCGTGAAGTGCTATCGCTATTGGACCCTCAGATAATCGCGCTAAGCTTGCGCTTATTTCATCGCCGTGCTCTTCAAAAGCTCCCAGAAAATCTAACGGCCGAGCACCTTATCGAGGTCGATAGATCTGACGACAACGATGCAGTCAATAACTCGCACTGTAATTCTTCACCTTCCACAGCGCTTTTTGGAACTGAATCTGAACCGCATTGGCTTACGAGACTTCTGCTCATGCAAATCCTTGGAGCCGATTCTTCCAGTGGCTTGAGCTCAGCCGACAACCCCGCCGGTATGACCCTGGAGGAGCGAAATGCACAAACCTCGCGAACGCATTCGCGCTCCGAGGTTATTTCAACGTGGATCAGGGTTGGAGAACTATGTCGATCGGCTGGCGATGAATGCTCTTGGATGGCTATAATGGCAGCCTTGTGCTCTCGCCCGGTGGCAAGGCTGAGTAAAGCTTGGAAACGAGTTGATCGTCAAGGCCTAAACGCAGTGGAGTCATGGATTTATCCCGAAGGCGATGGTGATGTTGTACATGCAAAGGAGCCAATTATCACCGCGTGGGGCGGAGACGTAAGAGAGCGCCTCAAACAAATGCTGGAGCGTGCCAGGGAAGATGGTAGTGATATGAGCTGGACAACGGATCCGCTCATGAAAACGAGAGACATGTTTGAGGGGCTAAGGACCAAACTTTCACTATGTCCCAGAACAGCACTCGAAGAATCGCTGCCCCAAGAAGTTGCACGATTAGTCTCTTTCTGGCAAGAATTTTGTGATGGAAAGGCAAACCAAAACACCCTTGCATTAAAATTCCAGAGGTAAAGCAATCTACTCGGTATTTTTCGATTGAATTGATATAACTGCTTTTTCAGAATCGAACAATTCATGTCTCTATCGTTTGCTGCTGAGCCTCGACGAAAAGGTCTTTTTGAACCATACTTCTGGACATATGGTTTGACTACTCCACACATTCACTGCCACCCACTGGTCCCTCTTCTCTTCGTGGAACCACTTCCAGCGGTGACCTTGATTGATCGCGGACAGGTCTGGCGTGGTCGATTGGAGAGTGGTCCAACTCGGATTAACATCGATGAACTACAAGTTTTGCAAGGCTTAGAGACATCGTTGAAACCCATAACCAGGTCGCTTAAACAAGGCTCTGCCGCCACAAAAAGCAGGGAGAAGCTTTTCAGCGTTGGCGATGTCGACCTCCGTGGAACTGCGATACCTGTGTACGACGGCGAGCTCTTGCTGGTGGCTCGAAGTGACCTGCAGTCGAATTCTGCTTCACGTCCAGCATCCTGTGCTCCTTCTCGACCTCCCAGTTCTATCATAGAAGGAGCCAGTGTCGACAAAATCATGTCGCGTTCGCCATCTATCCGTGTCAAACCGGGTTCCTCGCAAGGATTGGAGCGGAAAAGTAGTCTTGCTCGTCGCAACTCGCTCCCTCACATTTCTCCGCGACCAAACGCCACTGTGACAGAAGCTTCATCGGAAAAACCAATTCGTGTACTTGTGCAAGCTGGAACTTTGGATCGTCTGGTGAATGTCCTCATTCATGGTCTTCAAGGCGTCAGTGTAGCTGTTGCCGACGATAATGGGGAAACCTCCTTACGAGATGGAAAAACCAGAGACCTTGTCATCGACCAAAGCGAATTTGCACGCATATGGTGGCACATCTTCCGTAGTTTTGTGACGCCCATTGTCTTCTTTGAAGTGCGTTGTTGTTTTGTGCGTCTACAAGATCTTCCCCCTAACCAACGAGGCTCGTAGTTGATGCGTAAGCGTTTCGTGAATAGCAGACCTTCCAGCGATCCGGCTTTCAGCAGCCCTGCAAATGTAATTCGATTCCGCATCGAGATCATGGAGACCATAAAAGAATGGATAATCTCAGGGGGAGGAGCCCAAGACTGCCTGGATGATGTTCAGTTGTTTGAAGCTTTACAGACTTTCATAAATGGATCCTTGGATCAGGGGCTGCCTGGAGTATCTTCATCAAACGACCTCGACGTACAACAAACGTGGAACAGCTTGGAACAAACTACAAAAATCTTGATCACAGCTTTCCAGTCACATACTATGCGTCCTCCTACTAAGACCGTGACGAATGTCCGATCCATCTCGAGTACTTCTCGAACCCGAACATATGGAAACACCCCTCCGGATATTGATCACGTCGGCGCGGAGGAACTTGTGGATAATCTCAATGCCATGGGTGCAGCAGCCTTCAATAATGTCACGGAAGAGGTGATTTTCGTCTATCTCAGTTTATATATATTCTTACATAACCTGTATCAGGACCTGTTCATCACATCTGATCTGTTAGAAGTCCAAAGTGCCGATCGCACAGGATGGTTCCCATCCTATGAAGTCCCATCAACAGAAGACATTGAGATTCAAACGATGTATACCCACATCTTAGAGATCGAACCTTCTCCGATGATCTCAGAGCTCTCTCAGGATGCCATTTATCGTCTCCTTCCGCCAAGCATTCGGAGCTGTATCCGTGCCTACCTCATACTGCGCAAGTGGCTGATCTCGAAGTTGGTTACTCCTAAGCTTGGTCTTCGGTCACGTCAGGCCAGGATGGACCTTCTTCTCCGCGCCATAGAAATATCTCGTCTCAGGAGCCTCGAAAACGGCCAAGTTAACCAGGGCTGTGCGGATGTTCCCTGTGTGCGCTCTTTTGTGGAAGCGGTGATCACGTCCGCTGTGATTAGTCTCGAGAGTCGAATGCATCATCGTCCCTGGCAAAACGTTGCAAACATTCGTGGAGTACAGTGCGATAGCCTTGCTACGATGCTGTCAAAACCTTTCGTGCCGAAGAAGTCGTATGGAGAAGCTTTGATCATCGATATTAGCTGGCTTCTAGAACGTATACTGGAGATAATCAGCATCCCAAACATTGTTACAATATCTGCGGAAAACAATCAATCTGTTATCAATCTTGACAAGCGAAGGTAAGCTTTGCACCCCTGCTGATCACGAATAACCCAACACTCACTATCCACAAGACACCTTTGTGACCTTGTTCTTACTGTATCCTCCAGTAAGAGCCGGTATCGTGACGATGTGGACCGCAAAGATTTCGAGCGCCTCAATAACATCGAAAAAGAAGTGAACTCTCTTGAATTTGACCATCGAGGAATCAGAGAAGAAGCACAGCGTGAAGCACTTCAAGCCAGTACTTCGGGCACCTCATCAGCACGAAAGGTATCACGCCCTTTCCAGAGGTTGGTAGCGATCCAGCAAGAGAAAAACAAACGTGATAGATACCTACATGATCGACTAATCAAGGACAAGAAACAAGAGCAGCAACGAACTGAGAAACGTGATGATTACCTCAACAAGGCCATGCGACCCAGAAAACCCATGACTCCAGCCCAAAAACAACATCGAAACAAGAAGAGTTATTCTTCGGCATTCTTCCAGCTCATGAGGCCTATTTCTAGCGCGTTCACCGATAGTGCCCACCCAGCCGGAATAAAAAGATCGCCTGCAGAGCTTGATTTCACTCCTTCAGGAAAACCTTCTCTCGTTCTCAGTATTGTGGACGCTAGGGTAGCACAATTTATCAACAACGAAAGATCATTCACATTTCAGCTTGATACCGAAGATGGAGGTCACTATTTGCTGCAAGCTATCTCCAAAAGAGAGATGATAGGTTGGATAGAACAGATAAATCGTGTTGCCAAGCTCGCTGCCAAACGCCGTTTAACTTACCTCGGAAATTCCCCAAAGCCCCAGCTTTCTGATCATATCCATAACCATCCTGTCGCGCCGACAGCATCTCGTCACCCGATTGCTGGTGAGTGATGCGTTTCTTATTCCAAGTCACTGCACTCAGCCAATCTGTAGTTTTTGGTGTCGATCTACAATTCTTGCTTCAGCGCGAGGCCGGAGGGCAAGATGTTGAAGCCGGAACAGTTCCCTTTGTCATTCATAATTGTCTGTCTGAAGTAGAAACTCGAGGCTTGAGTGAAGTCGGAATCTGTACAGCGTTCATTCAAGCTCTTGCCTTTTGACCGTGAGCTAATTTTATCATCGTAGATCGTATCGCTGGAGCAACTTCAGAAACTAATGCCCTGCGTGATGCTTTTAACCGAGGTACTCCACCCATCCGAGTCGTATTTGCATATCACTGAGAATGTCTCATCAGGCGAATCACCGATCACAGCACAATCAGATATTCACGCAGTGTGTGATCTTATCAAGTCATGGTTCCGGCTGCTTCCCGAACCCGTCTTCCCGTCGTCTTCCTATTACGGTGTCATCGAGGCTATGAGTACGCTTCCATAGCTGGTTTGCAGGGAATTATACTGACCTCCGAGACAGAATTGGAAGACCTCAATTCGCGGCTCAACACAATACGGAGTGTTGTTCGAGGCTTGCCACAAGCGAATTTTGACCTCTTGAAAAGAGTAACCGAACACCTTGACAAGTGAGATCCGCGTTCACCTATCTTTTCCGATTATCGTGATTAACGGTATACCAGAGTGACGGACTACGAGGAGCATAACCAGATGACAGCAGAGGCTCTTGCCATTGTATTCAGCCCCAATCTCCTTCGAGCTCCTCAGAACGATTTTTCGTTGATCGTACGTCCTTGCACTACCCCGGTATCCAGTTTATCTAAATTCTTCTCAGCTTGCCAATATGGGTCACACACATAAGCTGGTGAAGGCCCTCATTACCCACGTAAGCATACCACCCTTTTCGTCGAAAATAAAATAGCTGACTTACCACCGCAGTTCCATATCATATTCGACGACGATTTGGAAGCTGAGAATGATGGTGAAGAAGATGAAATGGAGGAAATTCTCGAGGAAGACGAAGAGGATGAAGAGATAACGCCGAGCGCAGAACGCGATGACTAATACATTCATATGAACACTCGACTCTTTTTGTCACAACATACGCATTACTATCATGTTTCACTTGCATACCCTCTCACTTGCGGAAAGTTATTTAGGCGTTCGAATACGGTTACAATGTACAACACTGAAGCACCCAGTGTAGAACTGGTGGAATGGCTGCTCTCTAATACATTAGCTCCTCTACAGCCCCAATTTTGAGACTTCTCAATTGCCCTGTTTGTCCCATGAGATCACTTCAATCCATTGAATTTCAGATGCACTCGATCCCGATCGGACGTGTCCATCCTTGATACCGGTTTGACGAACCTATGTTAAGCCTCTTCTACTTCTTCGTCATAAACAACGACAGCGGGACTTCTTTAAAGAGAATTCAAGTAAGTAGAAACGTCACCAGATTGATTTCTTACCGTTGTTCAATACCCTTGGTTAATGGTGATGAGTATATCTATGCACGAGGTATTGGGCAGACGAACGTACATCCTCCATCCAAGAGATTTGAGCTGTGAGCTCAGTAAGGCCAAACAGCAACACGATGCTGAAGTTCTGCACATAATACACCAATCCTTGCTTGGCCAAACGCGGTTTGAGAGATTTGGCCATCTCGGTAGTGTCCGCCCGAACCAAACATAATGTAGAGAATGATTCTATAGCCACTTAGTTCATACTATAACCATATCATTCCAGGGGGAAGGCTTACTAAACTCAGTATCCATCCATCTTGGACAATTTTGTGCACCTCGATAGCACATGACATCTATCTCAATCTCTTTGCAATCGTCATAAGAAGGGTGCTCCCGATAATATTCTTGCTGAAATTCTTGGGATTCAGAAACTTGAATTCCCTGGATAATAATCACTTTCAGAGGACATAAGTGACAAATCATGCACTTACTCTCTCCAAGATCGAGCTGAATGCACCAGGTATAGCTATAACCCCAGACTGTCGCCGATAAGCTCTATTTCTTCTGGCGAGATGCTCAAGATCTTTGGGATCAAAGGTTACACCGCATGATACGCCATATGTATATCTTGACGCCCTCTTGTTGACTAGATGATCGACGTAGAATGATACTGCACCATCTGCAACTGCTTTATTGCTGATGGATGCATACGGATGAGACTTTCGGACTATAAATATTGCGTTGTTTGTAAAGAGTACTCACACATGACTGTCAGGACGGCAGAAACTGATCCCAAAAGACTGAAGTTGTGTTTGAAGGCTGGTAAAAAGCCAATCGCTGGCGGCGAATCCACCAACAAGGAAGATAAACTGCATAGGAATGTCATTCATCCAATCCAGTAGCAGGAAAACAACCAACGGAAATAGGTATCTGGGCAGCTTTACGTTGCTTGTCTATCGCTTCTAAGATGCCTTGTATCGATGGCTCAAACAGCGCAGCAACATCTTGTCTACATAAGTCGCTTGGTTTCAGCAAGATTTAAAACGCGCACAGCTAAATATAATACATACCCCTGCATTTTAAGCTGACCAGAACGAATGTCACATTTAGGATCCTTGTCGCGGATGGTTCCAAATTTAATATACGATGGATCTTCTGCATTTCGAAACCTCAATTTAGTGGTTTTGTCAAAGATATTTACCATTTGCTCGACAATGTCGGAGTTCCCGTATTGAGAGCCTTCCAATTTTCCTAATGAAAGGCCAAGCGTCATCAAAAATAGGGGGGAGGATAGATGCCAGATACTAACGTTTCAACAACGCATGAGCGCGGCGTGTTACGAACACTGAACCTTGAAGACGGCCTGCGAACCAGGTTATGTTAGCTATGGTTTCAACCGATCTTGGACGACTTACACTCGGTAGGTGCTATCTCCTCAAAAGTATTGGAGGATTGGCTCATCGAGTAGGCGCTCAGATCGATAGTACCTCCACCGGCATCAACAACAATGACACCTTTGGTGTCGGATAGATCATCCTCTTCCTCGCTCGACATTGAAGATTTCAAGATGGGCACCCCAGACAAGGAGTCATTTGCGAGGACATTTGCGACGCAAAAATGCAAACTCGCTTCGCCCTCTGTCACTAATCGGACTCGAGATTGGGCACTCTTGTTGTCCGGGATAAGTCCCGCCAACACTGCAGCTCGTCGAATTTGACTTTGCTGAGGGCCCTCCCACCCATTTGGGTGAGTGAGAACAAATTCGATGGTGTTCTCCACCGATTTCCAGAGATTGACACCGTTAGCATGTGTTTCTTCGATATAACTTCGCGCACATTTGAAGAGATATCGCATAAAATCACCAAGGACCTGAACGCCAGTCTTTCCTTTGGGGAGCGGAGGGATATCACCATCAGTAATGTGAGACGCTGCCAGGTGCTTTGTTCGGAGATGAAGTTTCCACCTAGGTATCTACTATTAGATGTAATAAAGGCGGTTGTTGTCAGCACACGAACCATTCCAGCTTTATCCATCTTTCATCCTCGGCCTGTTCGATTATGTGTTCCTGCAGTGCTTCGGCACCAATGGCTCGAGCGACGCCTTGCTTGTCATAGTAAAGAATGGACGGAATCTTGGAATCGCCTCCCACATGCTCTTGCGCAGGATATCTGAGTCGCTCTCTGAGCTGACCTAAACTAACATCATTGTCTGACAGACACCCTCACCTTGATACTCCTAAAATCTTGGGAATTTCGCCAGGGTCCAGCATGCAATATGATATGCCGCTATACGTCGTGCCCACGTCAAAGGCGAGCACCAGCTTGCGGGATAGGCCGCTGTATGGCTTTCGCGACAACATCAGGACTTGTCAACAACGTAATTTTTTCGTGAGGTTGAGGACGTACAAGGTCCCTTTTCCACAGCATGGACTGTCTTATACCTCATGCATTACCACAGCCTACGCCCACCTCCTTCCAACACCTACCTTGTCACCCATGCTGCACTCCACCGTCGTGACCCAGTTTAACGCTCGATCGTGCATTCACCGTGAATTACAAACACGCTGAACCAACCCGGCGATGGGCGATGAAGCTTGAGTGAACCGCTTGACGCGAGGTCAATAGATCGGAAACGTTCTTGCAACGTGTTAGCCTTGTGATTAAGAATGCCAACATGAACGAGGCATTGGTCGTAAACATGCTTCTACCGCATGGTGCGTCTTTCAAGACTCACAAGATCCACGGCCCGAATCGTTTTTCAGAAATCAAACCAATACGGCCATGAACTTTACAAAGTTTGCACTGACGCCCTTGCAATCCTGTATAGTGGTGACCGCTGTGCCTATCGTTTTCATCGGAATCCCAAGCCTGATGGCGCGCTTTGTTCCCCAACGCCTCCAGAACATCATACGCTGGCTGGCGAACATAATACCATGGCGGCTCACGTTGAAAGAGGAGGAAGAACGGCGGAGGTCACTGACGAGTGAGGAACTGAAGAAGGTCAGGGGCGAGTTGAACGTGCTCGAGGAGATCAGGAGTCGTTTGGAAAAGAGAAATCAAACTCTGGAGCAGGAGCGGCTTAGGCTAGAGGATTCCTCAAAGAGAGAAGTAGAGGAAAGAATCAAGACGGAAGCAGGTCTCCAACGTGAACGAGAAGAGAAATCAGCGGCACAAGCTGTGCTTCAACGCTCCAAAACAGAAACCGCCTCTCTCCAACGGCAGCTCGAAGTCCAAGAACGAGAATCCAAGGGCACCAAGAACGAACTCCAGCACCTGAAATTGCAGCACACTGAACTCACCAGCCTTCTGGAGACACGCACGCGCGAGCTTAAAGGCGCACAGGCGTTCCTCACGAAGGCGGACTCACTATCAGGAGCGGATGTCATCAAACTAGTAGAGGGCCTGAATTCGGAGATCTTGCAGACCGCAGCTTTCATTTCAGATTCCTTTGATTTCGACCGGAGCCAGGCGAATGCGGAGGAGATGAAAGAGGCGAGCAGTAGGATCAGCGAGCTCATGGGGGCGACGATGACGCGGTATATCACCACCATGAAGCATGGGGACGATCCGCTCATCGTGCAAATAGCCCTCCAGGCTGCTATGGTCGAGTTCACCCGGTGGATGGCCATGACATGGGATTACGATAGTCTCCAGGCAGAGCAACCTTTGGCGGAGATCTACAATGATATACGAGAAGGAGGTTAGTAATTCGACCCGAGCTTATGTGGCACTCAATGACTATTTTCAATGCTATAGAAAACCAAGCCGTCGCCGGTCGCTGGCGTGCGCTCACAAGGGCACATGCTCAGAAGATCGCGTTCAGTGAAAGCGACTTGCATGGCACGATGGTTGCCCACGTCAGCGATACGCTGGTCGTTGTTATGGTCTCTGCCGGCTGCACTAAGAATTACGAGGAGAGTTATCGCACCTTCACCATGAAGTTCGGAGAAAGAGTATCGAATGTGGTCAAGATGGCAACTCGGCTGAACAAGGCGATGGGACAGGAAGTCACATCAGCCGACTTGTGGCTTACCCACGCAGGTGCAGGAGAGAATTTCGACGCGACATCCATGGAAGACCTTGACGGGCTAGAAGGAGGAGATAAGCCACAAGCAGGCGTTGTTTTATGCACCACTGGACTCGGTCTGCAGAGGTCAGAAAAGGTGACAAAGGATGATGTGGTCGACTTCAAGAATACCCCTCTGCTGAAGCCAAGAGTGGCATTGGAGTCTGTTGCAGAAGGGATGGACAGAGATGCGTGAAGGGACCATGGACCAAGGACAGAGTGACTTTACTTGTGCGCTACGAACGGTCGAACACCGCACGTATAAAGTATGATAGTCCTTTATTCTATTTACAATGCTACTCGATCAATAATTTATGTATGTTGCACGAAAATACGACTCAGCTAATATTATCCCTATGAATCTGATGCTAAACGATGCCTATATTGCAGTTTCTTGAATGGCTTGGTTCTGATGGCGAAGGTCGAGAGCACGGAGTCAGCGAAATCATACGGTAATCCATGTTGGATTAAGCTAGCCACTGTCGGTATCTACTGAAGTATCGTCACTTCGCACCTTCTCGTTGGGAGTTGGATTCGACTTTTCCCACTCCTTCAATTTCGTCTCGTAGCTTTCCCAAATGCTTTGCCCAAGATATACACCGCCCAACTCTCCATCATCTACAAGAGGGGGCTCCTTTGGATCGTCATTGGTGCTTGTTTCCACTTGTGGGGGTGGTGGTAGTGGTACCCTTAGGTTGACCACGGCACATTCTCTGTAAAGGGCTCCCGCTTTTAGTACTTCCTCCGGCAGAACGTCGCTGTTAACACTGTTGGCGTTCTTGACCGTACTCTTGAATGGAGTCGGAAGGAAAAGTACGTGGAGTACTGATTGTGCCGCGGAGATCGGCGACTTCGTCAGTAGGCGAAGGAAAGGCTGGAGTAAGATATATCTGATCGACTGTCAGTAAAGTAGAACTAGCTGTGCAACAGTCACTCACAAAACCGTCCCTGGCATAGATCGTCCAGGCGCGCGAACTGCATTTAACATTGGAGCAATAGTATCTGATCTGCTGACACCCGGACAAACAGACACCGCAACGATATTAGACTTTTGTACTTTCTCGTTGACGACATGGATAGTATTTTCGTCAGTTTTAGGAACCTGACCACCCGTTGGCAGAGCATCCAAGACACGTTGTAAATGTCGCACGAAAACGGCGGTTTGAAGAGATCGCCATCCTTCTTGATGAAACAAGGAGGTGTTGGTAAGCGGTGTTGCCGGGGAGAACGTGGGGACAGACGCGGCATAAAATGGATTGACGACATGGATGAGTCGAATATCGCGTTCAACTGGGGCGACAAGCAACACTGGTAGTAGGAGCGTCGTAATCAAGAAGGTGGAAAGGGATGAGTCTGCTCTACTCTTCGCAGCCGACCCCGCACCTCCGAAGGATGAAACGTACCCAATCTGCTGATATTCGTGAGCAAATAGAATAGCATCCAACCTTTGGTCTTTTCCTGCCAGAAACCGTGAACAAAACGATCGCACTGAGGCAGGAGAGGCTAGGTCGCATTCTTCAGCAAATATTTGGTCGTTTTTCGTAGTAGAGCGCAGGAGAGAGACAAGGATATCGACTTCTGGGTCATCGATAGGCTTTTGAGAGAGTGCAATAATGTGGGCTCCCCTCTCAGCTAAGCTTTGGATGAGAGTCAATCCGAGAGGAGTGAAGCCTCCCTAATCAAAGCTGAGTGGATTTACCAATCATGTTAAGTAAAGCGCAGACATACTGTTATTAGGACAACACGTGCATGCATATCGCGCTCGCGACTGGTGGTGCGACCTTGTGCGAAAGCATGTACCACAACAACTGCTCCGATTGCTACAAGGATATGCACATAATAGTTTGAGGGTAACCAAGCTGAAACTGCTGCAGCTAAGACCTTGAGGACCATTTGACGGAGTAAATATGTTCGCCCAGATAAAAGAATAGCTGAAGGGAAGACCTGGGAGAATATAGGTTGTTAGTGGTTGAGAAGGAGATGTGTTTTGGGACGCGCGGAGTCCAAAAAAGTCAGATCAAGGACGCGGTGAGCTGAGCCGCGTCGCAAGTTGTGCTTTGCTCTACCGACATAATGTCACTCAAAGTTCCAAAAGCAAATAATATCCAGCTTTTCAAGGATGGCTACAAAGTTAGATGCTGTTCTGTTATCCCATCATACCTATGCTCATATCGCATTTCTAGGTCTCGCAAGGGATCGAAGATGCCGTTCTTCGCAACATCCAAGCTGTTTCGGAGCTATCTGATCTTGTACGGACCAGTTTTGGACCAAATGGTATGCATCTTGATTCTGTTCATGATGTGGTTGTGTGACTTGATCGCGTCCAGGTCGAAACAAACTCCTCATCAATCACCTTGGTAGACTTTTTGTAACATCCGATGCCGCGACTATCATCCGCGAGATCGAGGTTGTCCATCCTGCAGCGAAACTCCTTGTCATGGCGTCGCAAGCACAAGAATCAGAAGTACGTGGATTCAACGACTGTTAAATCTAACATCTAAGATCTCCGTAGATGGGTGACTCGACAAACACAGTTCTCATTTTCGCTGGGGAGTTGCTGAAGAAGGCGGAGAATCTTCTTATCATGGGTTTACATCCCAGTGAAATTATAAAGGGTTATGAGCTCGCGTGCACCAAAGCTCTCGCCGAACTAGAAAGTGCGTCATTTATCTTGAGATCCACTTCTGTACTGATCATCGCGTAGATCTATCAACGTCCAGTTTGCCGTCACCCTTTACACACGCAACTCTGTCAACAGCCTTGAAACCTGCCATTGCCTCTAAGCAATATGGTTTTGAAGATACCCTTTCATCATTAGTTGCTGAGGCCGCGTTAGCTGTCATGCCGAAAAATCCCAAAAATTTCAATGTCGATAATGTGCGCGTAGTAAAGATCATGGGTGGTAGTTTAGCTGGAAGTCGGGTGGTACAAGGAATGGTCTTCGGTCGTGAACCGGAAGGTGCATCAACATGCACTATCAATGATTTATTATCTAATACGTTTTTGTCAACAGGTATGATCAAGAAAGTGACGAGAGCCAAAGTAGCTGTTTTCACATCAGCTTTGGACATCGCACAAACCGAGACGAAAGGCACAGTCCTGATCAAGAATGCCGATGAGATGCTGAATTTTACTCGTGGGGAGGAGCAACATCTCGAAAAAGTAACAGACTTGTCCTCTGCAATTGCAACGAAATTTACTCATTTAATTCCCAGATTTTCAAAGAGATAGCGGATTCAGGGGTAAAGGTCATCATTGCTGGATCAAGCGTCGGAGATCTTGCTCTTCACTATCTTAACCGTTTCAACATCGCCGTGCTCAAAGTTCTTTCAAAATTCGACCTCCGCCGTGTTTGTCGCGTCGCCAATGCGACACCGTTAGCTCGCATGGGCGCACCCACTCCCGAAGAGGCAGGTTTCGTCGACGTGTTCGAGACGATTGAGATTGGTGGCGATCGTGTTACTGTCCTCCGCCAGCTTGTAGAAGGAGAGGAGGGATATGATTCTCAGGCGGAAAAAACAAGAACAGCAACTATTGTTCTGCGTGGCGCAACATCAAATCATCTCGATGATTTGGAACGTGCCATTGATGATGGCGTAAACGTCATCAAGTCACTCCTTAAAGATCCTCGCCTCGTACCTGGAGCAGGAGCTACCGAGTTGGAACTTGGCAAACGAGTTGAGGCATATGGAAGCGGCTTGAAAGGTCTTTCGCAACACGCAGTGAAGCGATATGCAACAGCGCTTGAGGTTGTTCCCCGGACGCTTGCTGAGAATGCACTTGGGGGAGCGGAAGGAAATGAAGTGCTCAGTCGGCTGTGGGCCAAACATGAACAAAAAGGTGGCGAGGCATGGGGAGTGGATGTCGAGGTAATATCATTTCCTCGTACATATCTTTGTGAATATCCTCCTGACTTTTGAACAGAATGAGCAAGATGGCACTCTTCTCGCAACCGAGTACAAAATTCTCGACTCGATGGGGGCAAAATCGTGGGCTATTCGCCTCGCAACAGAAGCAGCTGTCTCTGTTCTCAGCGTCGACAGCATCATCATGAGCAAACCAGCTGGAGGGCCAAAAGTTCCGCAGCAAGCAGGAAATTGGGATGAGGATTAGGCACAAACTTCTCGGACGACGATTAGAGACAGTAACAAAACAATAATGATACTGTTTGCAGATAATTTGCAAAGTAAATACATGTATTCCAGCCAGCTACCATCGCCGTTGGGAGGATGTCGATGCTCAGCTATTCAGTACTCAGTATCCAGTGAGTCCAGTGTTCCACTTTAGCCTAGAGATTATTTTGCGAAAGATGCTTCTGTGCTAGGACGGCAACGTGTTAACATCCAGGATAACATGATCTTCCTTCGAGTATTCAGGCTTCTTCGCAGGTGTATTGTCCACCCGTGAACGATGTGAATAGGTTCAACAGGAGTGTTACGGAGGGGCCTATAAGGATGGCATGGTCGGCGCGCTTGTTTCAATTTGGATGATACTCCTATCACCATCATCATAGCTATCTGTTAAGGGTCCACCTGCTGCCAGTGGGCCCACAAATCGGTGTATCGTCCATGATGCGTGATGCATGAGGCCTAAGTGCTTCACATTGGGCGCCAATCAAACCGTGCTGTAGCATGCCCCTAAGGCCACATGTCGGAGAGACACATGGCCATTCAAAAGAACCATTTACCTCGAATCGACGAGAGGAAGCTTTGCGAGCCTATACTCATCATAGCCAAGAGCGTGCATAAGTTATTTTGCACAAACAATGGCTCCCAGACAACCATACCAAGGTAATTCGCGCAAGCTGGTACTCGCGTTCGATGTTGGCACCACATACAGCGGTATCTCGTACTGCATCCTTGACCCAGGCGATATACCTGTAATCCAAGGAGTAACTCGGTGAGAAAAACCAAGTCGTCCACCTGTTGGCCAAATTAACATGTGTTAGATTTCCATGTCAAGAGAATGTTGGAGGCGATTCGAAAATACCGTCGATCATCTATTATGACCAAGAAGAAACTGTTCGCGCTGTAGGTGGAGAGGCCCTTCAAGAAAGCACTATTGAGAAAGCTGAAGACGAGGGATGGACCAAACTTGAATGGTAAGATCATATATTCGACTCAAAAGGATAACTTACACTGTACACTGTACACTGCAATGTAGGTGGAAACTTCACCTGCGCCCAAGAAACATGGCCTCCTCTCACGTCAGCGACGAAGACATTCCCCCACTCCCATCAAACAAGACTGCTATTCAAGTCCTTGGCGATTTCATGAAATACCTTTATCAGTGCGCAAAGACTTACATCGAAGAAACCCACGCCAGCGGCAGCGACCTATGGCGATCCGTTCAAAATAACACAGAGTTCATCTTAAGCCACCCAAATGGCTGGGAAGGCCCGCAACAGGCTCAGATTCGTCGCGCTGCAATCCTTGCAGGACTGGTCCCAGATACCACAGAAGGACATGGGAAAATCCAACTCGTTACCGAGGGTGAAGCGAGTCTCCACTTTTGCCTCGGCAGTGGTCTTGCAGCGGACGCGTTAAAGGTAAATCTTCTTTGAAACATCGGCAACGCAATCAACAAATCAATTGATTCCCTAGAGTGACCAAGGAGTAATCGTCGTCGATGCGGGAGGCGGAACTATCGACCTCAGTGCTTACTACATGACAATATCTCCACCATCCCTGGAAGAAATTGCACCTGCAGAATGTACGACATTTCAATGTTTTGTTATATATCACTAAAAAAAATCTATCTTTCACCGTTCAACAGGTTATTTGCAGGGTTCGATCTTCGTCAGCCGTCGTGCGCGCGAATTCCTCGAAGGTATGCATGGGTATTTGTGTTCGTACGGTACCTGACTATGCATCGAAACGGCCAGCGCAATTAAATGGGTCAAAGTTTGGCAACAAGGAAGATATCACCCAGATGACGGGCGAGTTCGACAGAACCGCTAAGTTGAGGTTCAGCAATGCACAAGAGCCTTCTTACATAAGATTCGGCACCGTGCGAGATAAAGATCCTGCATTCAACATTCGCTCAGGACAACTGAAACTTGCAGGGTGAGTGACTGGCAATATACTCGACAATTCCTCTCATGGTGTAAATTAGCACGGATGTTGCGACATTGTTTGAACCCTCTGTCAAAGCTATCATTGACGCCGTGGAGATACAGCGCCAGACTGCAAGCAAAGAGATACGGGTGAGTAGATATTTTGATGTTTATTTGATGTGTGTTGAGACACAGTCGATAGATTGTGTTCCTCGTAGGCGGCTTTGCGGCAAGCAATTGGCTCTTTGCAAAATTGCAAGCGCATATGCAGACAATTGGCGTCGAATTCTGTCGCCCAGACAGCCATACGTGAGTCTTTGGGAATGAAAAATCGGATGACACGGCCTACATTTCATTTTCAGGAGCAAGGCAGTTGCAGATGGTGCCATCGCGTTCTATCTCGATCACCGAGTCAACGCAAGAGTATCCAAATTCACCTATGGTACACGTTGTGCTATTGAGTATGAAGAGAAAGACACTCAGCATAAACTGCGCGCGCACACGATCATTCCACGTCCCTCGGGGAGAAGAGTGATACCTAATGCCTTCAGTTCCATTTTGACCAAGGTATGATAGCGATCCATTCCCGTTCATCTTCGGCGCGTGATTGATCAAGCGCGCAGGGAACCAAGATATCCGAAAGTAAGGAATTCCGCAAGGATTTCATAACGGAAGGCGCTCAAAAGTCAACATGTGACTCGATTGCGACGGAGATTGTCTGTTACAGGGGAGATGACACGAACCCCAGATGGGCTGACACAGAACCGGGTGGGTGTCTTATGCCTGTCTAGACTTGATCGCTGATCACAGTTTGGTCCAATGTAGGTATGTTCTCGACCCTGTGCACGGTACACGCAGATACGTCGCAAGTTTCAAAAACCATTGGTCCGCGGAAAGGGTATGGTGGAGTCCAATTTTACCGCCAAGAATTCAGCATTATCCTCAAATTTGGTCTTACGGAACTGCAAGCGCAGATCAGCTGGATGGAGAACGTGAGTGGTCCGTTCTATAAAAGCACTTGTGCTCACCAGTTATCCGTGACGTTTAGGGGAAAGAATGCAGGTGAATTGTGCATATACATACTTTCATTGATCTGTTGCTAACCTAGATTTTCATAAGGGGCCCAGCAACCGTGGTGTTCGAACAGGTTGTGGAGCCAGCTTAGAGACCTCATACACGAAGCAGCATGTGATGTGTTGCTGTTTGTGAGGGATACCGCACGGTTTCGGTGTACATATGTATTCCTTCTATGTCAAATACATGTTTCTATATCACGAAAGACATCGTTAATCATTCGCCTGTGGATTCTCGAAGGAATTCTATATGGGATTATCAGAAGGAGAGGGACTGATAGCCCAATGACGCCCACCTCGCGTCAATTCGAAGGCTGCAAATGTGCTTGCTGCGGCGGGTATACTAGCAAACGCTGTCAGTCAGACACGGCATACAGTCTGCATTACCCCTTACATACCTTCTCAGCACTTCCCAGAAAGATCGTTTGTGGGCGATTAGCAGGTCAACGACAATTTACATCTCATTGGGCGCACTCACATGATGGCGATAAACCGCGGAAAAGTCCAGTTCTGTTGAGGTATCATGTGAACTGGGGTGATTGAGAAACAGTTCAGAACTTACAATCCAGATTCAGCTACAATAGCTCGGAGTTCGTTGTTGATATATTGCCATGGCTTTCCAGTAGGTGGTGAATCCCTTAACTGTACTCTCGATTTGACAACGTCTATCGGATTTGAGTCGGTGAATATGAATTTAATGAAAGGGATATTTGTGCTACCTAGCGGATAGCATGCAAGCCAATATGCAATCTGCGCCAAGATCAGATATTTTCAGGTAGGATGCGAAGTCTGCTTACCCCTCCAGTAGATCCACTTGCGAGCAAAGCCCACACTGGAACTTGTTCTCCATATATCGCCTGAAACTTACGTTTGGAAAATTCAAATGCTGACACAAGAACCGAGTAAGAAAGTAGGCATAGTTGAATTGACGTCATGATATAATACCTGCATAAAACCTGAATAACATCGGTATTCAATTTGCGTCTGTCATACTATCAATTGGTTACATACCCGGCGTAGGCTGGTATCTCTCTCGCGAAAGTTATCTGATAGTTTGTGAGTCATTCGGCCCCTGCGGATAGTTCTCACAAAACGTACCCAATAACCCCGCATAACACCTTGTCGAAGGCCATATTGTGCCCACATTTCTTTTGCGACATCCCGTAGTCGTTTATCAGTAGCCGCGCCATATTGGCCTTGCATACGCACTTTGAACATTTCAACTATCATGCAGAGATCAAAAGCAAGCTATATGCTGGTATTCAAAAATACAAACCCGGACTAGCTAGGATCGCATTGGCAGCCCCTGCCATCGCACCCGCGAGAGCAGTCTCTTTGAGAGAAAGTTGTGGAAATGGCGACACTATACGCTTGGAGTATGCATATGAAGCGAAGAGCAAGGAGTTTACACCAGCTATTCCTATCAGAGGGCTCGCCATGCCTATAAGAGATATCAGTTTGGCAATTCAATGTCATTAGATACCGTCAAACGAATGCTAAGCACCTTTATAGAAAGCAAAAAATCCCTCCTTGCGCAGAGTCTGGGCTAATATATCCATAGGCCCTTTCTTGAAATCGAGGTCATGAGCTGCCCCCCGAAGTCTTCGATACAACAAGTACACTTACAAACATGCCCTCTACGAATAATCATTAGCTATTCAATAAAGTGAAACATAAACTTGTGACGAACTAGGTGCTATCTGTGCACGCGTCTTGATTGTATCCAGTGGCTGCCCTACAAGGACTTGTGCAGCACCACCGACGCTTCCAGCTAATAAATCATTTGCAGTAGAGAGGTAAGTCATGGTAGTCGCCTATTGAAGTTCTCCGAACAGAACTATGGGAAAAGGATGAGGAAAGAATTGAACAATGCTGCATCTTTCCGAGTCGTCCACATTACATTCGAGAGACTGACGTGATCAGATTTGCGTCTCACGACTGTCTCACGGTTACTTGCATCCTTGAGCTGGATGACCACGAAACTTAAAGATCTTAACACACAAAGAACAATTATCGACAAAACTAATCACACCAAGTCATTTAACGCTTTGTGATCTATGGAAAAGAAAAAGTCAAAGGCCCTGAAAAGTGCACCATCACCATCATCCAACTGGCTCGCTTTGCAAAAGGTATGAAAATACCAATGACAAAAGATTATACTGAATCCTAGACGCGTAGAAACTCGAGCCATCCATCAAGAAGTCTCGGAAAGATGGCCCACCCTTCAAACGTAGAAAAATACACCACGCAGAGTCTTCCAACATTGCAGGCCCAAGCTCTTTACCTGCTGATAGCGAAGAAGCTGTCTCTTTCACTAGAGGTCCCCGTGCTATCGAATCCACAAATGAAGAGCTCGACGCAGATCATGAAACTAATGAGTCCCGTAACGGTGAATCTATATCTATGCTGCGCCGGATGATCTTTGGCAAGTTGGAATATCTGTCCCATCAAGAAGCGTACGTTGAGAGTTGCCTGTTTTCGCTCGAGGAATCCGGTTCTCATTTTTGTAGCTAGCCCCGGGAAGTATCTTGCCCTCGACTGCGAGATGGTGGGAATTGGACTCAATGGCGGCGAGGAATCTTCCCTAGCTCGTGTCAGTCTGGTGAACTATCACGGTGCTGTCCAAATGGATGAGTTTGTGAGACAGAGGGAGCGCGTGGTTGATTACCGAACACAATGGAGTGGGATACGTGCAACAGACATGGTAAAAGGTACTGAACTTTCTAACGGCGTGGCATACATATCCTTACTGACACTATTGCTAGCCAAGCCTTTTGAAGAAGTCCAGAAAAAAGTAGCCGACTTACTTAAAGATCGAATCTTAGTGGGACATGCCGTGCATAATGATCTCAAGGTGAGATCGGTTTGCAAATGATTAATGGTTTATTAACTTGCGACGTTCTGAGGTGCTTTTGTTATCGCATCCTGGTCCAACGATACGAGATACGCAACAATTAGCTGCCAAACATAAAGTAACAAAAAGTAATCGGCCTGCCTTGCGAAATCTGGTAAAGCAAGAACTTAATATTACGATCCAGGGTGGAGAACATTCTAGTGTAAGTCTCCAACAAACTCCAGTATGTGAGAAGTCTAATGATTTTGGCAGGTGACAGATGCTAGGGCTACTATGGCAGTATTCAGAATACATCGAAAACAGTGGGAGAAAGGCCTTAGACCACCTCCCGTTATCGCCGATACCCTGGGCTTGCCGAAAAAACGGAAAGAACGTGAAGATGGTGAGACAGATGATGAGTCCCTCAACATCAAAACGAAAAATGTCGCCAAGGATCTTCCTGGAGGAGGGAGAAAAGGGATCAGCTCAGGACTTTCTACCATCGTGAAGAGGACAAATGTAAAAGTCAGCCGACAACACCGTCAGAAAGACCCAGATCCTGCAGATGGCCAGTGGTGGACGAGTCTAGGAGGCACTTTAAAAGGATCACTGAAACTAAGGAGTTGATAAGAGATGCATTAAATTACTTCTAACACCTGTTCTTTTTTTTTATACAACGATGGTTATAAGTAATCAGTATGATTGATCACTTAGCCCCCAGTCTCATAGTCGATTAGAATACTTACCCAAACCGTGTCAGGGTGTATCATACAGCTAGTCATGAACTTTAACTTGAACCCCCATTGGTGCCTTTTCTCTCCCTCTTTCGAAAAGCTACCACGATTGCCCGGCGTATTCCTCCAAATGCTCATTGACACAAGACTCAAATAATGCATTATTGTGTGGGGTAAATCCTTGATATTCATAAGTATCACGGTCAGGGCCAAAAATGGCGACCGCGAGAAGCACATTGACAGGCTGAGTATCATTATGAGCCTGAGCTTCAAGTTGTCCTCTCTTTGTTCAAAGGAAGGTCCATTCTTTCTCCAACTGACCCTCGACCGTCGAAGTCTCTCTCTATGCCAAAACAAAAGAAGACAGGTCCTCCTTACACCGACCGCGGCGCTGAATATGTTGTAGTTGCGAAACCTTGGGGAATGGATCCGGCCAGCAAGAATCGTGCCCAGCCCGACGTCAATCGTATTGGAACCTGGATCCATGTCGTGTTGCGAGATCAAGCCATAAACGTTATACCTGAAACGGTATACATGATGGGAACTGTCAGTAGTATGGTCAAGTTGACGAGACCTCGATGAAGAATTAACGCAGTAGGCTTGCTTTTTTCATTACGCAGCGCGACGAAGTAATAGTTCAACTGCCAATGGGAACTGACATTCGGCCTTTACTCGGACAGCACCGGTGGAGTACATTTTCTCATCGACATGCGAGCCACCCTGGTGCGTCTTTTGTATTCGAGTATAATTATCGAAACAATGGTAATCCCGAGAATCGTAAGTGATTTCTCTCCCAACTCTCCCTTTTGATACTGACTTATGTGACCGCTCAGATAACTGGGCGGAACATTACCCTCAAATCCTTGAGGGAGCTCCGGTGAAACTCCCATATCCCAAGCCATCATGGATTGAACCTCCAAATTTCATTCGATCCCTCGTACTCCCTATACCCCGTCATCTGTTTGAGACAGAGACGACGACCAATTCAACTCCAGCACAAGATATCGTTTCACCTGCACTCCTTCCGCCTTCGCCTCCGCCTCAAGTTGAAGATCAGTCCCACCCAACCGATCCTGTAGTGTGTATTCTCTATGACCATCATAACATCATTACTTATGACCTGGAAAAGTCTCTCTTCGTTCCATATCATCGTCCTGCTCAACTTCCAGATAACTCATCCACCACCATCGACACTTCTGAAACTTCCGAAGACCTTATACCAACGATACAGGTCGAGGCGGAGGAACCGATACCAAAATTTATCAGTAAATTGGACCCACACGAACAAGGTTGGACCCAATATTAGGTTTGCTTTGACCATAACAACTTACTAGTAGTTCGCTGGCAGAGGAGGAAGCAGAGCTATTTCTACGAAGTGCGAAAGTAGAAGTCAAGGAAGAGACTGATTTACTAGCGACTGTGAAGCAAGAGGTCAAATCCGAACCCTTGGACTTGCAAACTTCTGTCCAGCAAGAGATTTCAAGTTCGTTCAGTTATTGTTTTCATTCTTCTGACCTGTCATTAAAGTATATAAACGAACAGCTTCTTCCATTGAACAGGAATTACAAGAAGAGTACAGCCGATACATGCAAATGCAGGGTCTTGCCGCTCCATCCAGCCAACCTCCTTCAATCCAGTCGAATCAACGTTCCGGTGAGCACTTATTTTACTTTTCGAGCCATCGGAAGCTCATCGAATGGCTTTAGGCAAGGTAAAAAGAGAAATATCTGATGCGGATATCGGGGGCACGATGGGTAAACTTCCTTCAAATGAAAGTAGCCATTGTTTCTCATAAATAGCACCCAGGCGTCAAGAAGATCAAACTAGAAACATATTAGGCAACATAGAGCATCTCATACATCATTTCATCCCATCTCACATCTCCGTATACTGCATCAATCATCCATGTTATCTACGACCGATTCCAACGCAACCTTCGGTTTGAGCAGAAGCTTTTCTTCCCAATGACTTTGCCCGTTGATTGCCGCACGCGTGAGTCGACGAAGTCCAAGGTCAGTAGGACACAGTACACGGCTATTCGTGGGCTCAGTGTGCCCGTCTTCATAAGCGTCTTCCATGTTGTTTTTATCAAATGGCGCTGCTGACTGGATTGCGACTATTTCAAGATTGCCCGAGGTGACATCTTCACCTATAATCCTGTTGATTCGAATGGCTAATCCTATCATGAGAGCTATTTTGTCATTGAACTTTTTGCTCAGTGCGTCGCATAAATCTTGTCTTGGTGCAGTGCATCCTGCCGCAATCAGGATACTTGATAAACCATCCACAATTGCAGTGACAAGGGTTGCGGTGCTTTGACTTTCATCAAGCTGGGTTGGCTGGATATGAGCGCGAGTTAGAGCACGCCATCTGCCTGCGATAGCTTGCGCCTCTGCCATGCATGATATGTGAGTTATTTCGGTTTTTCAAAGGACAGTCACTGCGCTTACCAGAGTTTCGAATGCGACTATACACGGTATCGAGGAATTGATCGTGAGCCCGGTCTCCGATGATCCACGTCTGTGATAGCCACCGCAGATACACAGCGAAAAACGCTTGGAAAGCGATCTGAATGAGGATAGGATCGTCTTTGTGCTGTTTGGACTGTAGGAAGAAGACAACGTTTGTGCCCACTGCGTTGGCTATTTTCTGAGAGGCGGCGGTCTGCTCCTCGGTTGGCGTATCTCGCTTTTCGAAAGCGAAAGAAGCCTCCATGGATTCTGCCATGAAAGCTGTGCTCTGAAGGATCTCGGCGTTCAATTTCTGCAGCGTACTGATAACTTCAGCTCCCGAAAACGCATCCGCTGTAGTGAGGAAGCTCTGTGCGCCTTTGAGCTCTGAGGTGCGGTCCTCAAGAAGAGCAAGGAGCTGGTTGTACTGCTTCTTTATGTGGACTGATTCATCGTTGAGAGCTTTGAGATCCTTGCGTTGACGATCGTATGCTTCCTTGATCTCTGCGAGCTGAGCCTTTTTCGTCGCTAACTCCTTCTCCAATGACGCCGACTTGGCGGCTATTGCTTTTGCTTCCGCCTTTACTGTAGCATTTTCTTTAACCACCGAGTCCATGTGCACGTGCTGTTCGTCCAATCGATGATTACGATCTGCCAGAATTTTCTTCGCGTCCTGCAGCGCGTCGTCGGCGAAAATCCTAGCTCTATTCATCTCCTCAATGGCTTTCTTCGCCTCGGATTGTATCCTTTGCCGGTCTGTCTTCAGCGCATCGTTTTCCTTGGAAAGTGCGCTCGACTGGTCCTCGCCTTCCCTCCTGACCTTATCTCTTTCAAGGGAGATCTCTTTGACCCTTTGGCGTAGTTCTGCCACCTTCGAATGAAGTTTCTCTTTTGCATCAGCACTGTTCCTTGAGTCGGCGCCTCCTTTCTCCTTCAACTCTTTCAACTCTTGGACAACCATATTGTGCTCTTCCTTCATCTCGTCGAGCTTCTGCTGAAGTTCTAAAAGGCGCATTTCGCTCCCATCCAAACTAAACACATCCTGTTCGCGCTCTTCATACACCGGAGACACCTGTTCCCATTCTCGCGGATCAGCATGTTTGGTCGTAAGCTGCGGCTGAGCAGGCTTGCTCGGAATTGACGAGGTTCTGTAAAACCAGCTCATCTTGCGGACGGATGGTAGTGGTATCGATTGGTAGCATATCGAGTGGATGAAGACTCCACTTAGGTCAGTTTCTTCTACGGCGTTGTTTGCGTGAGGTTGGACATAAGAACCTCGTGCGCTTGCCACGACTTGTGAATCCAGACCTCGCTGTCCCCTCATTCACTTGGAGCATACTTCCCTCCAAGTGATGGTAATGCCACGTTAACACGCGGTGAGTGATCATCTAGAGGGTAAGATCCCAATTCATCACTGATGGTGACCCGTGTTGTATTCGAGCGCCCTTTGACGCCCAATCAGGGGAATCAGATGGTCTGCGACTGAATCACAAAATCGAATTTAGCCTCGTTCAGATTGCCGCTTAGTGCCCAGCACTGGCTATTGACAACAGCAGGAACCCCAGAGCTTTACCCAAGTTCCACTTTCAAGATCTCACAGAACATCCATGATGATATCAAATATAGTATTTATGTACAGCAAAGCTACATACAAACATTGAATATAGAATGTTGAGACCAGGCGTATCGATTAGTGAGCGTCCTCATCCTTCCAAACTGAACATTTGAACCCTCCATGCACAACTCATTCATACCGCAAAATGAATATTTTCCCTTCCTTCACCGATAATATCACCGCGCCTTGACTTTGATCGATATTGATCGTCTCAACCGTATTCAGATCCAATTCCTCTGGTACCTCGAGCGTGCGCACTATCGCAGCCTGCCTTGTGCCGCCACTGTTACCTCCAACAGGAGGGAACGTAACAAAGCGCAAACATTTGGGTACCCGATGCCGTTGCGGATCTGAGATTGTTCCAGTGTTGACGTTCGCGCCGCCGGGAGCATTTTCATCCCCCTCTCCATCAGCCGGAGCATCATCGTCTGCTTGTGTGGCAGACCAGCTGACGATTACTGCATCGCCTTCCATCTCCGCCAAAGCTTCTTCCTCGTCATCATCAAGCGGAAGAATGAGTCGAGATGCATCGACACCGTACACACCACCAGGATCGCCTTGATATTCTATCCACACTGCGTGGCCGAAGTCCACCGCAACCAGGGGGCGCGGACGGTCTCCTCCTTCCTCCTCATCATCATCCGTGTCCGCAGGGCCATCGAGAACACAGACGACTTCGAAGGGGGTAGAGACGTACCATAGATGTAACATCTCGTCGTCGTCAGCCTTGGAAGTTGAGGATCTCCCTCCAGGTGATGCATCGGCTGTTTCACTCGTGCTCCCCGTAAGTATGCTGACAGGTTCATCGCGTACTATAGGCACCCTGAAGTAGTGCTGAGCTAGTACGAAACGCGTCCGGTGTGTATCGGGATCGTGTGCGGCGAGGAGGACGACTGTACAGCTTAGTCGCGGGACACCATGGAGTGTTGGCCACCATTGGCGCACGAAGTGTGCCGATTCCGGATACCAGGGCGGGAAAGGATATGGATTGGGATTTGGCTCAGGGGTAGGTACTGGGGCTGAGGTGTTCGGAGGAATTGGTGGTTCAGATGGAAGGATAGATGGAGGATCAACACCACTAGAGCTAGCTGCGACTGTTTCCTCCGTGAAGATGGGCATTTCGGAGTCGCGGTCTACATCCACAAGAAGAGCAGTTTCTTCCCTTTCACTTTCGTATTCGTCTGATTGCTCTTCGTCGTTTTCTTCTTCAGCTTCCTGTGCGCGCATCTTTCCTTTCCGATTACCTGGTGCCCTTTTGCGCCTGTCGCGCCTCGCCGCACTCGTCTTCTCTCTGCCTTTCCTATTGGGTATCTTTACATCTACTGGCCCCTCTTCCGAATCCGTCTCAGAACCACTACCGTGCTCGTCATCCACCTCACCCTTTGTTTCTGAGGGTCCGCTGGGTGCCGCGTCCAATGGCTGCTGTGATCCAGAGCTAGACTCAGAATTGATAGACCCAATAAGTCCCATCGAAGGTCCACCGATGACTAAATTCTGGCTGCTGTCACCTGCCGAATTCACTGGGGCTTCATTCCCAGCTGTAGGAACAGCAGTAGCATTGGGAACCGAGCCAGCAGTAGCGGAGGGAGGGAAGACAAATTTCTTCGATATCGATTTGACAGGTGAAAGCGCGGCAATGATTGTTGGCAGGCCTTCCTTTTCCCTTCCTTTGCCTATGCCAGCGATACCATTGCTCCCAAGTGTCGTATCATCGCTTCCGCTCGTATCGACACTCCCCTCTGCTTCATTTTCCCCATTTCCGCTACCGCCTGTGCTCTCGCTAGATCTTCTTCGGTGGCCTTTGCTTGGTTCTGTGTTTCGCCTGGGCCTGATAAACTTTCGGAGCATATCAAGGGGGTAAAAATGCTGGAAGGCGGCATCTGTTTCTTCAGAATGGATCACGATTTGGTCGTCATGAAGGATACAGGACCAATTTGAAGAGATGAGCTGCACGAGAAATTGAATATTTATAAATAAGGTTTACTCGATAAAATTCGAAATGAAGAAAGAAAAAAGCTTACACATTCGACTCCAGTATCAATAAACACATATTCGTCCTTGTCCCAGTCAAGCAATACATAAAGACCTACAGTGACCATAGTAACAAATGGGGGTCGTTATAGTCAGCTTTTATTCGTGGAATTGGTTGTATATACACACCTATGGTATTGCTGCTAGCAACCCACACAAAGGCACTCAAGAGGCGCCGAGGTGGATCTAGAAGGAAGACATTCATAACCACGCCCCGCGTGTGGAACGTCGTCAGTGGAAAGAAATGTGGGACCGCAGGCGGGTTGGGCTGCGTTAACGGAACGCCGGTTATATCTGGTCCACAAGCTTCGATACTCGGTTCTACAATCATCTTCTCTGCGAGACTCGCCTCATCACCATCTTGTTCCGAAGGCGATGAGCTTGGAGAAGACGAAGGAGGTAAGGATCCTTGAGGAGAAGTTGGCGACATTGGAATTGGAATCATCGCCGGAGTTGTGGGCACTTGTGTTGTGGTTGATTGCGGCGATAGGGGGAGAGACATAACGATGGGGGACATTGCGGAAGTGGGAGGAGGGATCGGATCCTCTGGTGGGAACGCAAGTTTCATGAGGACGAACTCCATTACGCGATTGTCGTCGTATCTATTATGATATTTTGTCAATAGGAGTTCAGATATTGAGCGAAGGTAGTTATAATAAATTTTTGCGATTGCCCCAAATTTGATCTGTAAGATCATAGATGTTTACACCATTGTTGATGTCAATGGGAATTGGATCGTAATCGCGATAATCGGCTGGGCAGAGAATCGTCGATGTATATGCGAGTGGACTTCACAAGACCAGTGCGGTTTTTTTTAGGCATGTGGCCCAAAGATAATGCACTTACAATTTCTTTATCACCCTCGCCATTGTGAAATATACTGCCTTTTCATCGAATTCCACTCTACATTTCCAAAGCTCCCACTCACGTCCTGGAGTGCCCTTTTCAGTGGGCTTTAGCTCCAGCTGGCGGGGGTCCCATTCTGCAAGACAAAGGTCCCTCTCGACGTCCCAGCACACTACTTTACCGCTCTTTGTTGCACAGAGAGTGTAGGAGCTCGTTATTGGTGAGAGCCAATCGATCTCTTCACCAGGTGGCGCTGAGATGATGGTGTACCAATTCTTAGATGCGGGTCTTGGCGGACGAACTCGCCAAGCGCGGTCAAAGGAGTGTGCACGATTTACAGCGCGGATAAGATCTGGAGTTTGTAGATCTGGAAGGCGGGCAAATGCAGGAAGTGGTAGGGGACGAGATCTGAGAAGGAGGGTGTGGGCAAGAGCACGGTAAACGGGGCGTGTTAGTGTGAATAACCGCAACGATTTACAACACTGTTTTTGAAGTCAAATGCTTGGTAGTTTAAGATTAATTATAACGCTCACAGCTTGAATAGAATGGATATCGTCGACATCCAAATATTGTGCGATGTTGAAAAGGAGATCGTATGGTAGCGTGTGCAGCGACATGGTTGTGGATAACAATCAATGCCCGTGGCTGTACACTGTGGTGTGGTGTTAGATCACAAACACGCTACACTTCCTTTACGCAAAACTTGATAAAACACGTTTACAAAGTTTACACGCTCACTCACTGAGATTGCGCTCAGATGGGCGAAATCCTATCCTCCGACGGATTTCTCTATTGCACAAAGCAAATCCAGAACATCCAGGGTCAGTACTTCATTCCATTGCACCAATTCAGCAAGTGAAAAATGTTATTTCTCTGCTCTTCATCGATGCTTGCTTGTTCCAAGTGATGGTCCATCTAATTCCTCGGCTTTCGGAGGCACTACACAATCAGATAATCACCATCTTTCTCAAGGTCAAATGCCACAATTCAGTAAGTACTCTGCATCGCTCAACTTATAGTCTTATACTCGCCATCTCAGAGTCAAGTGAAGAAGACATCAACGGAAATAAATGTGACATGCGCGAGAAAGGGTCTTGTTCCGATTTCGGACTGGAGCTTGTATCAAAAACATGCTGAAGTAGTCTAGTGACCAGACCGTCTGAGGCAAGTCGTCTCGATCGAGAGCTTGCCTCTCATAGATGGATTGGTTACCAGTCTAATGCTGAAGCTGAAGCCTGACCCTGGCAACCCGCGCCGATTTTTGTGCACGTACATGTGGCCCGTGTGGATGCATGTATTCGGGTGAATGAAGGTCGAAACTCTTGCTCTGGGTCAGTTTTCACCGATAGTGGGATATATCTTCATCGAAATTTGCTCTGATGACGGTAATTTGTAAAGTCTCAACTACTCCATCATGCCGAGATTATCTCATATCCCTAGAGTATTGTCTCGTTGATTTCATTGCCTCTGGCAATAGACTCGGACATGCTGCCTTGGGATAACAGTCGAATGTATCCTCATATTACAGTAATAAGCGAGCTGGCGCTGGCATGAGGATAATTTCCAATACTTCTTTGAGTCCCAAGAACCTTGATTCTTCTCCTTGCATTAGTAGATCATCAGTATCCTCACAATCCATATTCTGACTATAGCTCCAAGGACGGTCTTGTGCAGGTCATTGCCGCAGCCGAAGTAACTGGCAGTTCCGGACCTGATAACTAGCCTTTTCAAAGTCCTTGCTGCGACACCATACTGTCCATTTACCAGCAGCAACCCCTGGAACAATAAAATAAGGGAGATTAGATCGAATTTGTCTTGGACCTTTTTCAACGTCTTATGTCACCATCAGCGCTACTTGGACTTCACGACGTATCTGATCGAAGGGTTTCCGACATGTTAAAGAGAATCGTTAGTATAGCACCGACACTTAATTGAGAGGGGACAGAGATGGGGAAACGGCCGCTCCTCACATGCAAGAATGAGGGGTTGATTTATATGCTGGTTCGGATGACATCCGAGGTGACTGCTTATCTGCAACTCGGACGATATAGGATTCAATCCGCTACACGATCATGATAACGAGCAACTCGTATAGAGATTACAAAACTCAGACCTCTGCACTATGGCCAGTGTGGGGATTGGCATTGACACGATGTAGAGATGTTTGGATTCGCCTGAGAGAAACTTCAAAATTTGAAAGACCGCACGCGACCCCTCGCCAAGATCCATGACATTGACAAGGGCATGCGGTCCTCCGTCAACTGTTAAGTGCTTTATGATTGTCTACGCAACGTTACCGTGTATTTCCCTAATTCACGGTTAAAGTATATTTTTTCGAGGACCCGTCCAAATCATCACTTCTCTCTCAAAGCCTCGGATTCAACACATCTATGTACGAAGCTTTCTAGGAAGTGGAGCCGTCTAGTTCCACAGGTGACAGGAGGAGTCGAGGACGCGGTGAGATTTGATTATCTCTTGTGCATCACTGTATCCAATAAAACTCACATAATTGGGGTCGGCGGTTACGTCTTCTACAACTATCTTTAATTTTAGGCCATCATATGATGATGTACTTATCTCTTGACATTGAATTGCCCACCTTATCTGACTCTTATCGCATGCAAATGGTTCTTTGGGAGATACTTAGACCGCCGGGGTCAAAACTTTGACAGAGTGCGCGCTCCATCGAGTTTGAAATCAAAATATCGAACTTCCCCCGTAATAGTTGTGTTAAAAGACCTCGGCTTTCCAACGTGAGGATGTGCCCCAATTCAACCCGGCAAACTTCATTTTAGGCCAAGTACGATCTCTATGCAAACGACTACTCGACGATACACCAGTCTTAGAAATGCTGAGATTAATCCGGTTAATCTGAAGTGTTCAACTTTACCCATTTTTGCGTTGGACAATCAATACTCCCGCAATTTTCATCTGTAAGACTCATTTTGACCATGATACCGGCTTGCTGAGCATAATATCTTTTAGTGCATGGCTAGGTTTCTTCGTAGCCTTGTAAGTTGGATCTCGAGCCTGTTCTATTTTTGTTGAGCTGATGTTTTGGCCGTTGAAAGTTTGTCGTGGTTCGCATTCTCGCCCCTCATACCAGATGCCATCACCACCGATTTGAAGCTGACACCCGCCCAGATTGGTCAGTATCACATTGAATGACTAGCATATAGTACCGGCATCCTCAGCATAGACTACAGGGAATTCTAACATCATCTCCCTTTGTTCGACTCTCGTGGTACGAATCATTGCGGGTCCGCTTGTTGATAGTATGCGTCCGTTTACATCTGCGATAAAAGAGCATTCAGATTGCATTTTCTCAGGGTATGGTCCCCGAAAGGTGATGGCTGGATTGTTGGTTTTAGGCGCCATCCCCTCAGGACTCGCTGGTACAATCTCAACAGTCAATGGATTATACATTATTCGATTCTTCATTGGAATCCTTGGAGGGACGTTCGTGACTTGCCAGGCATGGACGACGATTTTTTTCGATAAAAATGTTGTGGGTCAAGGTGAGGTCTTCATTATCATCTATGTCGTGTCATATCATCCTCAACTCAATTCAACCCCATAAAGCAAATGCTTTGGCCGGAGGATGGGGAAATTCAGGAGGTGGCTTCACATTTCTCATCATGATAGCTCTTTACAACAGCCTGCTCACGGACGGGATGTCATCTCACATTGCCTGGCGAGCATCATTTGCCATTGTCCCTGTCCCTGTCCTCCTGTCTGTAGCTGCTGCGGTGTTGATATTTGGTACCGACCACCCTGCAGGCAGGTGGAGTGATCGCCACAAAGTTGCCCAAAAAGAATTTTCAAGTTTCGCGATGGATAATTCCAACATCCACGACTCTACTCTCTATTCGGAGCAAAACGTGATCAAAAACAAACGCGACGATGGCGCTCAGGATACGATTACTCCCGTGGACAATCAAAGTTTGGTTCTGTCCTCTCCTGCTTTATCACCTCTGAATTTATTTTGCTACGCAGTGTCAGGGCTAGATGTTGCGGTTAACCAACCATTAACCTGGGACATCGCTTACGAGATCATGGTCAACCCACTAACATGGCTCCCATCTCTTGCGTATATGACGACATTTGGGTTTGAACTAGCAATGGATGCTACTCTAGCAAATGTATTGTACACTTTGCTAAGAACACCAAGCTTTGGACAAACTGAGGCAGGCTATGTATATCTCTCATTATCACTTCGGAACTACAATTCTTGTATGCTAATCCAGGGCTTCAGATTGCTGGGATATATGGTTTTTTGAATCTTTTTACGCGGCCTCTCGGTTCGTCATCTCTCTTTCTGATGAGTAGTTGACGAAGTTTGAGACGTGTTCTAGGTGGATATCTTGGAGATAAAATTTACTTCAAGTTTGGTGTAAGAGCATTTGGATCGTCCTTGAGTACAAATGAGTGATGGGGTGCCATCAGGTTCCAGGAAAGAAGTTCCTCATGGTCGGATTTGGTGTCATACAAGGTCTCCTATCTCTTGGACTCGGCCTGTACCTCAGCAATCCCCAAGATCGTTCTTGTGAGATTATCCTCTATGTTTTTTTGCGATTATTCCACTGAGTATCAACGACAGTAAGTGTCATCATCACCCTGTTCGTGATTTTGGCGCTGTTCAACCAGGCCGCTAATGGTGTTAACTTCTCCCTGGTCCCGCATTGCAATCCCAGTGAGTACATTGCTCTTACCGCACGTATGTCTCTTTGACTGTCTTCAAAAGATTCGAACGGATTCATGGTGAGGACGGTTGGATATCAGTTCTGTAAACACTGACACCTTGATAGAGTGGTATTGTAGGGGCGATGGGTAATTTAGGAGGGGTTCTATTCGCCATCATCTTCCGGTTCGAGGCTACTGCTGGCACTGCCTTCTGGGTTTCTGGCGTAGTCGCAATTGTGCGTGACATTCTCTTTGATTTGAAGCTAATCCAACATAACCATCAGGCCGTTAATGCCGTGCTCGCTTGCGTCCGCGTTCCTTCAGCGTGACTGAGAACCTCAAGATACATACATACTTGCTGCTTACCACCACGAATGAATTTCAAACGAGAAAAAACCACGTATCCTTCCACAATAATTGTATTCCCGAACCCGATATCTTTACAAATTGATCGATAGCGAATAGGTTGTTTACTCATCCTTGTACGGAGTCGTAACCTGCAGGGCAATTTTGGTACGCGATGCTAGTGGAACCACTCCGGATGTAGCAGATCTTTGCCGGAATGCATTCGCCTGTGCAAGGCGCAGTCATCGCAGAGCTTTTCCCTTGGTACGTGTTGAATGTCTGGGATTAAGAGCGAGTTGATTAGCTAAGATTTAGTCTTAATGAAGCCATTACTGACCTGCACAAGGGTGGAGTTTATTTCCATTTCTGCGGGAAATTAATTATGTTCAGTCAACTGTGCCAAATGGAAAAACAGGTCGGCAAGGATAGAGGACTTACGTTCGGTGACAAGGTGCCACCAAGTGGCGTTTAATGGATCGTTCTCGCCCCAAGTGATGTTTTGCCCGTAGGCCTCCCTCGCACTGTACTCGTAAGTGTAGGTGGGACCATATTGGGTTTGCCCATCTAGTTCCGGGAATTCGTTCACCTCGCTCTTCCACCTGCAGGTATCATAAGCATTCGTTGTGAATCAATGAAACAATGGTTTGACGCACGTGTGAGAATCTATAATATTGAATGTCTAAGAGCGATGGGTAAGTGATAGAAATGATCTATTGAGATAATGAAGCACATACCGCTGAATCAACTTCATATACGCGGAAGCCTGAGTTTATATTTGTTAAAGGTGTTATGGAAGGAGCAATCTGAATGGTAGCTATGAGCACAATAACCGACAACACCAGGGAAACTCGTGTACCCAAGACACAGCCAAAGCATTCTCTGCGTCCATGACTGTTCCATTGTTAGCATAGAAAATCTGTGTTAGTGTAGTCAGAGCCAATGTCGCCCAATGAAAACACTGAACGTACCGACAACTGATCCTCATGCGTGTGCCCATAGAAGATATCTATAAAATCGCGATGAGGAGATCTTTGGTGATTAGCGATTGTTAAACTGACTTGCGATGACATGTGGCGAGAAGCGGTCAACGCTGTTTAATTGAAAGGAGTATCAGCGACCAACAAATGCCTGTCAGCTAAGCTTTTGATTCACATTTGGTAGACTGAAACAAAAAATCAGTACTCGTAACCAAGACTGTTGATGAGCACTTACATAGATTGGTTGGGTTCAATTGTGCAGCTGTACCAGACCATCCACTCAAGACATGACCAATGATCCAGACTTGGTATTGTCCATGAGTTAAAATGCGACGTGACGAAGTTGGTGTAACGCACCTCGATCGCCTGTATCTTCGGCATCTTGCAACTCATCAGTAAGGAATCTCAGGATACCGTATGGATCTGGTTGAGTTGCATTGATGTAACTGAAGTAATTCAATCTGAGGTTGAGTCGCATTAGAGACGAAATGAGAGAGCAAATTGAAATAAGATTTACGTGTACCCTGTGTGCCCCATTGATAAGTCAGATCTTAATCCCCAAAAACCTTGTGTGCTCACATAAATTCGTATCCAGAGATATAATTCTCAGGCCATCTGTGCGTTTGACGGTATATGCAGCATAATGCGTGCGCGCAAATTCTGTGACTTCTTCCGGAAGCCAACCTTCGTATAGCCACATGGAGGAAACATGCTCATATAACCTAGCCAAAGGTTAGCGCCTGTTTGTCTTATTCAATGATGTACATGCACCAGTTATATTGCGTGGAAAGGTTTCCGCCAATGGTGTAAGTCGACATTTGGAATCTGTGAGTGTGGTTCAGTATTTAACCAGACAATCACCAACGATGAGACGAACTGGTTGTAAGTATCATGATTTCCTAGAGTGGCGTAAATGGGAGCTGGGCCGAGGAAACGTTTGAACATCTCGTAAACAACGATCTGGCAAATAGCATTTCAGTCGATGATCACCCATCCTATTGTTACTGTCACAGTACCTCTGAATATTCAACGAAAGCCCTGTGATCTAAAATGAACTGCTGGATGCTTAGGTTGCAAAAATAATGCCTACCGCGAATACTGATTATCGGGATCATGTGGTGTTATATCACCTGTGAAAAGGGAGAAATCGAAACCTGTCTCCTCAGTGCCGGAAAGAGCGGGAATCGCTTGCATAACGGATGTTAGCAAAGATAGGGGTGTATCGCTATACGACATTGATATCAAGAAAATTAAAGCCCTCGATAGAGAGAAAAAGCGTACCAAAGGTACGATCCAAAACGGGGAGCCGGCAGAAGTGTCGCGTTGGGACTATCGACATTGAACACGTTTGTGCGGCAACACAGATAATCTGAACAGTTCGCCTCGGCGCCAGTTGCATATCCTACAAAATGAGGTCAGCGGACATTACATTCCTTTGTGGATGGCAGGTTTTACTAGGATCTATGTGGACATCCGAGACGTGCAAAACCTTCAGTCGTTCACCACTTGGCTGCTTTGGAGGAGGCAACGGATTAGGTTTTGGTTTCGCGAACCAGCCCGTCAAATCAAGAGGTGCGGTAGGTGGAACCGCGCAAACGCTGAATTGGTTGGCACAAATGAGCTTTTTGGAATTATTCAGCATTTTTCGCATTCGCAAATGAGTGAATTATGTTACCTGACCATCATATCCCCCGACATCAGCGAAAGACATGATCTGTGTGAACACAGCGCCGATGGAGTTTCTCTGATACTCGCTCTCACACGTCGAAGGAGTCGTAGAATAGTTGAAATACTCGCATAACGCGATAGTGAGATCGGGACCCTGCTCAGGGGCCGCAAGAGCGACAAATTTGGCAACCTCCAATGAAGCTATACATTGTGCGCATGTGTCGTTCGCAATCGCTGGGTTCGTCACGACGGACTTGATTTGAGCGATAGCGAACTCGAGGAGCTGGGAGGACGAAGCTTGTGGAGGAAGTAGATGTGGGTCGACAGTGTCGTTCTGCGTGTCGGCTTATTTAAGGTAAAAGGAGCTAAAACTTCGAATAAAATTACCTTGGGGAAGTTTTCAGGATCGGTTAGGTATTCAGGGAATATGTCGTGCTATATTGAACATTCGGAGGCATGAAATGGAGAAAGGCGAAGTGCAAAGCGGAAAAACGCACGGTCACAGGATCAGATACCACAGGTTGAACTTGTGCTGAGGTGGCAGTGGGATTGTTGTAGTACGATGCGAAAGCCGACGTAGGGAATGTTCCAGGAACAGTATATGCTGAACCGAAATCGGTGGCGTCGCCAGCAGCAGCAACGACCCGTAAGCAGGTCAGCGCTGCGATTAGGACTGCCTTCGTATCAGGGCGCATAATGAACATAGAGGCAAGCTCAATTCGTTTTAGAGGGTTCCACTGTTAGTCTGCCCCTTTAAACCCATGTCAAAGATATTTTAAACACTTCAACCGAGCACATATGATACGAGCCATGATTCTGATGCACGTTCGCAGTCAACCAAGCACAGCTGGGGCTTGTTATCGCCATGGAAGGACATCACAAGGACATCGGTCATCCGTAAGTTTTCTGAAGTTCGGGATTTCGCACCAGCTAAGCGACTGGACTATCGCTTGGTTAATGAATCAAAACTGTTTGTCTATGCACGTTCATCATTGAATCGATGTACAGCGATACTATCGAAGCTAAGGGGTACCTGCAAAACCAAATTTTCAGCGCTAAAACATGGCTGTTGAACATAGAAACAAACGTGTTGGTACTGTGAGCATTCTGGCGTTGAAAATAGATCGAAGCTTTCGAAGGACTAGCTCACGGGACCGAATCGCCTGACCTGCATTGGTAGTTATGTTCGCCAAACCAATCTATGTAGCTGGGTATCGATCACATTCCAGCAAGCGACAATATCTTACAACTAGTAGGTTCAAGCGGGACTCCTGATGTGATGGTCAATTATAGATCCACTCGAGTAGTCCACTAGTACTTCCATCAGAAAGAGGATGGTCGATTAACCCGGGGATTCCGGGGATAAAAATTCAATGTAAGCCTGAGGTGAAGGTTAGTAGAGCGATATTCCGAGGCCCGAGAGGCCGTGGCCGTCGTCGAGCTCGGTGGTGTCGAGTTCGGGTTTCGGGGTCCTAGTCGGGGTGCCACTTGGTACGGGTCCAAGAAGCGACCTGAATTGTTGAGATAGAGGTACACATCCCGAACCAAGATCTTTTGGACATAGTAGCGGAAGTGGGTCATTGCCGAGTGCCGCGATCCCGTTGTCGAGCACAGCGAGCTCAATTCACTATTTCGAACCGAACTTGTATGTAGATAATGCTCCTAACCAGCCCAACCACTTTACCTGACTCGGAGCCAACCAAATCCCAAATCAAGTCAAGTATTACACTGTCGGTCCTACAGAATCGCTGCAATGCCGAAATGGTGCTGTAGTTTCGACATTTAATAACTTGCATAACCATACAACATGAGGTAGCCTATCCTCGTGACAATTTTGAGTGTTCTATCTACATATTGCTCGGGCTACTATGGCATTAAGATGATGAATCTATCCATCAGATTCCATCTAACCGCCTTGGAAGTTCATTGCACGGAACCGTAATTAGGATTGCAGTTCTGCAAAGAAATACTAGAGGAACCACTCCTCAGATAGCATATTTTCGCAGTGATGCATTCACCAGTGCATGGCGCTGTCATGACCGAACTCTTGCCCTGGTATGTGTTGAATGTCTAAGATGATGATGATGATGATCAGTGGTTCAGATGTGTGATAAAATACGAAGAAATTCAGCGACCCACTTCCACGAGTGAAGAATTCATTTCCATTTCTACAAACGTAACGTCAAGCTCGGTGATCAAATGATAGTAGTTGCACATACGTTCAGTAACGAGATGCCACCAGGTTGCATTCAGGGGATCATTTTCACCCCATGTAATGTTGCCGCCATATGCCTGCCTTGCACTGTATTCATATGCATATGTGGGACCGAATTCTGTCTGGGAATCGAGTGCAGTAAACTCGTTCACCGAGCTCTTCCAACTATAAAAAATGCGTTCAGCTGCAATCCATGGGCTGGAAGGAAGGGATGATTCACGTGTGGGATTCAATGATGTCGAATGTCTAGTGTATTGCTTTTAATGTTTGGACATTCCAAGAAATTCAGGAGTGACATACCGCTGAGTCCACTTCATAGACTCGGAAACCTGAGTTGAGGTTCTGTAAAGGTGTGACAGAAGGACCAATCTGAAAGAATTGAAGTACAATGTTAGATTCCATATCGCCATCACAGTTGGAAGGTATTGACCCAGGAAACAACTTGCGCTGTGTCTGCACTCATGACAGTAGCGTTATTTGTATAGAAGATCTGCCGCCAATTTTTTGTTAAAGTCCCATATCTTGAACGCGAATGAAAGTCTTACGGATAACTGGTCTTCATGTGTATGTCCCCAGAAGATGCCTTTCAATCATAGGACGTATGAGTAATGGCGTGCAGGATGGTATCGATTCCGAAACTCACTGGCAATGACATGTGGCGAGAACCGGTCGACGCTGAAGATGTGTTAATATGTAACCGTCATTTCTTGCATCAAGTCGCCTTACATTTGATAAACTGGCACCACAGATATGAGTACAAGGAAATTTACTGAGAAAAGCCAACTCACATAGGTTGGTAGGGTTCATCTGGGCAGAGTAACCATCCCATCCACTGAGGACATGGCCGATTATCCAAACTGAATTTGAACCACTTGTTAGCACTCGAACGACCTGACAATGTGCACAAAGTACTCACCTCGATCACCGGCATCTTCCGCATCTTGGAGTTCATCCGTCAAAATTCTCCAGACGCCATAAATATCCGGTTCCGTCGCGTTGACGAAGCTGAAATAGTTGGATCTATCGGGGATTAGATTAACTAGTGCAGCTCGATGTTACTCGTAGCACACATACGTATACCCTGCCAGCTGTGTTAGTCACCGAATGCGTTGTATACCGATGCCTTTTAGGGCTCACATAAGTTGGTGTCCAACGAGATGACTCGAAGTCCATCAGTGCGTTTGACTGTGTAGCCTGCATAATGGGTACGCGCAAATTCCAAAGATTCTTCAGGAAGCCACCCTTCGTATGTCCACAAGGCGGATATGTGGTCGTATAACCTATCAGAGGGCATAATGAGAATCAGCAGTGTTTCAACAATGATAGGAGACCTACCAGTTGTATTGCGATTTTAGGTAACCACCGATGGAATAAGGGGACATCTGAAATCTGACATCGAACAAATGAGTCAACTTGTTTCCATGTAATCAACGAACAGACAAACTGGTTGTAGGTATCATGATTGCCGACGGTAGCATATACAGGAGCTGGTCCAAGGAAATACTTGAACATTTCATAAATGACAATCTGTTGTTCATAGATATATTAGCATCTCATAGCCCTTTGACTGTATATGAAGGTTGCGTACTTCGGAATATTCAACAAAAGCCCTACGAATGCAATAAGTGCTCAAGATTCGATTAAGCGGAAGGACGCAGGCTCACCGAGAGTATTGGTTATCAGAGTCGTGTGCCGTCAAATCACCAGTGAAAATAGAAAAAGCAAAACCGGACTCTTCTGTTCCTGTTAGAGGAGCAATGGCTTCCATCGCAGAGGCTAGCAAGGAGAGAGGCGAGTCACTAGCAGATGTCAAACTTAGCCATCACAACCCGCTCGCAAAAACAAGTCCCACCAGAGATAAGCTCCAAAGCGAGGAGCGGGGAATAGTGTCGCGTTCGGACTTTGTGGGTTATACACGTTATCGCGACAGCACATGTAGCCAGTGCAATTGGCTTCAGAACCCGTCGCATATCCTATGGAATGTTGCCTTAGATCTAGTAGTGGTCAGGAGCCATGTAGGATCTTACTGGGATCAATATGCACATCGGAGAGGTGAAGAACCTTGAGGCGTTCGCCACTGGGCTGTTTTGGAGGAGGAAGAGGGTTGGGCTTTGGCTTGGCAAACCATCCCGTCATATTGAGGGGAGATGTAGCTGGCGCCGGGCAAAGATCAAATTCACTGGCACAGATAAGCTGTCCGGAGGTAATCAGCACGTCATGTCCTCATCCCGCCAATACACAATTCCATACCTGACCATCATATCCTCCTACATCAGCGAAATGAACGACTTGTGTTACCACCGCGCCAATTGTGTCTCTTGCATATTCGACTGCACACGGAGTAGAATAGGAAGAATAATTAAAGAGTTCGCAAAGCTCGATAGCAAGTTCCGGCCCTTGTTCTGGGGCTGCCGAGACGAGGAATTTGGCGACTTCGAGAGACGCCATACATTGAGCACAAGTATCGTTTCCAAATGCCGGATTTGTCGATATAGCTTGTATCTGCGAAACTGCCATTTGAAGAAGTTGAGACGATGAGCTTTTCGGCGGAAGAGGGTGCGGGTCCACAGTATCATTCTTAGAACCTGATAAGGTGGTATGATACCGAAAGAGATTCTAGGAGACTGACCTTAGGGAAGTTTTCTGGATCCGTCAACATTTCCGGGAATGTTTTGTGCTGAGGGCGCGTTAGTGGAATATTATAGGAGAAAGAGATAGAACTTACGGTTACGGGGTCGGATATTACGGGCTGAACCTGGGCAGAAGTGGCCGTTGGATCATTGTAGTACGATGCAAAGACAGACGTGGGGAACGCTCCAGGTACTGTGTATGCTGAAATGTAAGTGTCGCTGTCACCGCTGGATGTAGCTATTACACGAGAGCATGCCAGAGCGACAAGTGCAAGTAACTTCGTATCGGAACGCATTTTGGTGAGACCAATGCGCTTTCGATACGATTTGTCGCTAGAGTTGTCTTTTTATATTGATATCGCAGATATTTTAGACACTGCATATTGCAGCACACGATTCGAAGCGTATCTACCATGTGTGTTAGCAAATATGACATCCGTGGTTCACGTGTTTATCAAACATTCCCAAGATTTGATGGTGTTGAGTAGAGCGCGATGGCTTAATTGCAGAGCAAGTCTGAAGTCATAGCACGAGGATGGTCAAAACACAGACAATCTGTAAGCCATTGATAAAGTCATTGAGTGATACAGATAGATCTGAGATCAAATGACTTGGGGTGGTAAACCTACAAGGCTTATCAGCGACTGGAAAAAAGTTATAAAAAAACACACCAGCTTGTGAACCTTCGGTAATCTGGGAATTTCGGTCCTGTCGCGTGATCAGGAATCAGGATCCCGGTTCGGCGGCGAGTAATACGTTCCGCGAGAATGTTATTGTAAACAAAATACGAGAAAAAAAAACTGATTCCGCAATCCGTCTAAATGAGTCGCCGACCTTCATCTACTGTCGCTGGTGAGACGATGGATGAGGTTGGGAAGTCAACGTCAACCACGCGGAAATCGTGGCATATTAATAGAGTGCAAACATGATGAGTTTGGATCCGTCTTCTTGAAGCCGACTTTGCGAGCTGCGTTGGGGAGAACTTCAAACTGGAAACAAAAAAAATGAGAATCCATTCGGCAGACGATTGCGAACGTTATGATGGATTTTGAGAATAGGCCGGAGTGGACCGATTCGAGGGTTCGCTCTACAACAGATATGACGGTTTTCTGACTCGGAAGTGAATTGAAGTGAGTATTGATAGTCAGAAATTCAATAGTAGCTTTCAATGCTAACAGTAGGCTCGAGTCACGATAACTTGAAGATGTTCGCCATGTCTTGGAGGGATGACGGGAGTCCGAATCGAAGTTGGGACTCGGGACTCGGGAGCTATTCGTCCCAAACCTCCAGTGTCTGTGCCCAATTCGTCGTTCACTTTTACGACAACTTCAAGGAATTCGAACATTCTAAAGTTCATCCCAAGTTTCAACCAAATCTTCCAGTTTCCTCACCAAGTAGTGCAACGCCTTCCAACACTTTTCACGCTTCCTAATCGAAGAGCATATTCGATCTCTAATTTTGGTGGAAAGCTAGGCACAAACTTACCATCATATCGATGCACACTAGACCGTCACTGGCGCGCCGAATGGATACTACGTAGTAGATGGTTTTCGAAGTCATCCTAACGCATCCGGTGCACCCATACGTGTCCATAACGTATCCTCAATTCTTTCGCTGATCTTGTAGTTCCAACATGAGCCCAAATAGCTAAGTCGCTGGATCCCGGAAGAAGTGATTTATGTTGACGTGGCGACATGTCCTCCATTTGTGACCCGAGCGTACTCATGGACGCAATGCGCGCTTTCCGAAGCCCCTAGATCATTTGGCGAGCTGTAATCCCCGTCGATGGCGTGCGAGACGACAACACCATCGGTAGGTTCTGTAGGATTTGAAGGAACAGGCCTCGGCTTGTCCGAGGCGATATCATTGAGTTGATCAGCCATCGCGTTTTTGGACCTCCTGGATAAGTTAGGGAAAGGACTTTGACCTCGTTATCCCCTCAGGTTACGCTCTAATGCTTATCTATATCACCCATTTATTCATAATTCGGGTGATGTCCTCGTGTTTTCCGCGGTCCCTAAGGAGATTTACGGATATCCTTATGTTTAGATCACTCTTCGTGATTCATATCGCTATCGCGGGAGGATGCTTCCCTGCATCTAGGTACACCCATCTCATATTTGTTGTACAATCTTCTGCAATCCTAGTGCATTCTCGATATAAGCACTTTCTGAGATCCTTAGAGATGAACAGTTTTTCCAATTCGGCGAGGTTCTTTGTGACCGCCATCAACTACGCATGACATTTAGAATCATTTGGCATTCTTCGCCAACTGTCGCTGTCAACTGACCCACTTGACTTATTGGTTGATGTGGCAGGGACACGTTGGTTTGCGAGTCTGCGCACGAATGAATTCAGTGACTGTTGTTGTATTTCGTACACTAATCCTCGTGTAGCTATTGCTCCAATACACATGTTTTAATCCCAATATTGGCTCGCAGGTTATTGTTCTGATAACGCGATAAAAAGACGTACAAAAACTATTTCTCCGAGTGCATTCTGCTGCATCACTGATCGCTTACACGCTGATTTTGGGATAATCGGCCGGACTTCAAAAAGTGGTTTCATCGCTTTACTTGTCGTCCACCCTCTTTTTTCTTCTCCCCTCATCTTATACGAACAGAAGCTCCAACCTCGAGGTCGCTTGACACGTCCAAAGCCCCGTTTTTGCCTATAAAAACCCCAGCTTTTTTGCTCTCAAGGCCCCCAGTTCCCCTACCAACTTTTTGCATCTCTTGTCGTCGAGTTTAACGGTGTGCTACACCTCAGTGTTCTAGAGTTTTCAAAACTCTTTGCATGTACTCGAACCAGCTCGGCAGTCCACACAACCCCCATAGAGGCTCGAAGCACTCCTGCGCCGGATTTTTAGAAAATCACTAAGCTCCCATACCCATCGTATTCCACCAATCTAACTCGTATATAACACTTATGGCTCCTCAACCTCCCACCACAACCTCTTCGGGTTACAATACCCCCGACTCCGAACTGGAATCCCTTGTTCCAGTTCATCCTACTGCCGCTCGCCGCCCCAACTACCTCACCGTCCAGTCCGAGAACACAGCCTATACCGATGACCACATCATCGCAAAGTACTACAACCGTGGTGCCGATGTTGTGGTTGCGGATGGCCAGTTCACCGTCACGCCTACCGTGCAGCCTTTCGAATTCCAGACCACCCGCAAGGTCGGAAAGACTGGGTAAGTTGTGCTTTTTCGGGATCGGTGTAACTAATTGCTTACGCGCTCATCATAGGCTCATGATGATTGGCATCGGCGGTAACAATGGTTCTACCCTTTGTGCGACCATCCTCGCGAACAAGCACCAGATCTCCTGGCACACCAAGGAAGGAATCCAGCAGCCCAATTACATCGGCTCTGTTCTCCGTGCCTCTACTGTGCGCATCGGTTCTGAACCCGGAACTGGCAAGGAAGTGCACATTCCCATCTCCGATGTACTTCCCATGGTCCATCCCAACGACCTCGTTCTGGGTGGTTGGGATATCTCCGGTGCTCCTATGGACAAAGCGATGGAACGCTCTCGCGTGCTTGACTATGACCTGCAACGTCAAGTGGCCCCGCACATGGCTCTTATGGGTCGTCCTCTCCCTTCCATCTACTATCCCGACTTCATCGCCGCCAACCAGGAAGCTCGTGCAGACAATGTCATCCCAGGAACCGATAAACAGGCTCATCTTGACCACATTCGCGCGGATATCCGTCGTTTCAAAGCGGAGAATGGACTTGACCGCATTGTTGTGTTCTGGACTGCAAACACGGAGAGGTACAGCGACATTATTCCCAGTGTCAACGATACCGCCGACAATTTGCTCGCCTCCATTAAGTCATCGCACTCTGAGGTCTCTCCCTCGACTGTATTTGCTGTTGCCGCGATTCTCGAGGGCGAGCCCTTCGTGAACGGTGCTCCTCAGAACACCTTTGTTCCAGGTGTCATCGCACTCGCAGAGCGCGAGAAATCCTTCATTGGTGGCGACGATCTGAAATCTGGTCAGACCAAGCTCAAATCTGTCCTTGCTGAGTTCCTCGTGAACGCTGGTATCAAACCTCTGTCCATTGCGTCCTACAACCATCTCGGCAACAACGACGGACATAATTTGAGCGCGGAGCCCCAGTTCAAGAGCAAGGAGATTAGCAAGAGCAGCGTCGTTGATGATATGGTCGACGCGAACCGTCTGCTCTACAAGGCTCCGGCAGTTGGTGCCAAGGGAAAAGCGGCTAAGGGCGAGCATCCTGATCACATCGTCGTGATCAAGTATGTTCCAGCTGTCGGCGACTCGAAGAGGGCGATCGACGAATATTACTCTGAGATCTTCTGTGGTGGGAGACAAACCATCAATATCTTCAACGAATGCGAGGTAAGCTACTGTCACATCGGGATTATCATTTTGCTTATAATTTCCCACTTTCACAGGACTCTTTGCTCGCTACGCCTCTGATCCTCGATTTGACCATCTTAACGGAGCTCCTCACTCGCATCCAGTACCGTCAGGTCGCCGAGACTCCCAAGGACTTCGCGCCGCTCTATCCCGTGCTTTCACTCCTTTCTTACATGTGCAAGGCACCTTTGGTGAAGCCAGGTAAGACATCTCGTCGTTCAAACCTATATCTTGCTTAATAAAAATGTATTAGGAACCGATGTTGTCAACAGTCTCGGCAGACAGCGCAATGCGCTTGAAAGTTTCCTCAAGGCCTGCATTGGTCTTGAGGGTAACAGCGATTTGCTGCTGGAGACTAGGATCTGGTAAACATTCGTCGAAGTCACTCATAACTAACTAGATTTTCAACAAATCTTGCTCCTCGTGCCCATTTTACTGTACATGCGGTCATTCAACTGACCACGAATTTTGCTTGCTTACTTTCATGATTAGAGTGTTTCCGCCAGCACTGATATCGGACGTTTTCGCTGCTCCTTCGATTCATTTTCTCACGATCTTGCGTCGAAGGAAAACCCTGATATTGGTGCTGGCGGAAACGCTCTATTGTTTATACCACCCTTGTCATATGTGCTGTAGTCTCTAGTAGCGACCTTCTGCGGAATATATGACAATCGATGTATCCATGTGCTGTTTGGTTTTGAATGAGTAAAATTGGTTGTTCAAGCTGTGAATGATGGCTAGAGCTATACCGTTACGCCAGATGGTGGGTCACGCGTCGTTTATATCAAATTAAAAACAATCAACTTGAAAGCAACCCTTGAACAATGAAGAGTACATGATGAAACTAGTTATCAGAAAAACTGTTCGACACAGACCTCGGGTCTACCAAAGTCCGATGTTTATGTAGAGTCAACAACCCAGGTAACGTTCTTTACAATGCCAACTCTGAGATCGGCGAGATGAGCAAATGCGCTCGAAGACAAGCCTACGCTGTTGTCTGCGCATTGAATACACAAATCTACAATTTGCGCAACAACGGTAGTTCCGTTATCTTAAAACCGAAAGTATTTTTCAATCTCATCTATAGCAGGAGATGAAAATATAACTTACACGTCACGTTGAGGTGGTGGGTGCAGATAGGATTGCTGCAACGACATTGGTGATGTTTGTTAGAGGAGTAAATGGTTGTAGCTTACTCGTTGGGATTATCAGTACTTCCCCTAGATAAAAAAAATTAATTCCCCGCAAGAGAGAAAAACAGCAAATTGAATACTCACGGGAACGAATTGAAGAAGTTGAGGGATACAGACGCGACAGACCGAGTACTGTCATTCGTGTATCCACACGCACCGAGACCCGGCACAAAATGAAACACTGGGATTTGATTGTGTCATTTTCTGTTCTCTGAAAAGACAGGAGAAACACTAACTTTCGCCATGTTGGGTAACATTCCATGATGAAGCTTGAGCACACGCGGCCACAACATACGTGAGTGCGGCCAGGAAAAGTTTCGAAACCATATGGGCGATGTGTTGAAATATTTCGGCTTGATTAATGACTTGGGAATGAAGGAATGGGCGGTCGTGTGTGCTGCGCTTTGTGATTATGTTCCCCCAATTTATATCCTCTCTCGGGGAAGCGGATGGTTATTGGGGTTATACAGAGAAGTATCTGAAAGAGAGCGAAATGGAGCTGTTCGTTTTCCCCGTCATTCTTACTATGCACTTGTGGAATCTCTTCTGCTGCAACTGATTATTGCCGCCATGGGACTTGGAGTTCCACAAAAACAAACGCATTCATCCCTACTTTCGGACCATGGTCAACAGCCCATTTGCGTTATTGGAAACATCACCATAGGGCGACTGCAAAAAGACAGCGCAGCGGTTCTTCGGGCATTCGAGAACCGAAGGTGCGATGGCACAAGACAAGACAGAACACTCGTGGGTCGTGACTCCACAAATTGGCTTAGCATCCAGGACGGGTTGTTGTTACACCAGAAAACTTCATCGGAGGTCTGCTGATGTCGCAAATCTTTCGGATTCCTCACCGCAGGATCAAAGGCCGGGGTGAGTACTGCCAGTGGGGCTCGTGACTCAGGGTTGATTTCCATTTCGCTGCATGACCAAATGATATGCCGAATTTGTACGGATTTATTCTATCTTCTCCGGGTCGAAGGAATATCGATATGTCTGCGGATCATGGGCTTGTATCGGCGCAATTGGGTCGATCTACGCGCGCCATGGTAATCTGGATGGCGATCGATCTTCAAAGTACTTTGTTCAATCCTCAAAACGTGTGACCAGGTGGTTGTTACCAAACGAGAATCACATGTCACACCACAGTTGACGCGGAGATCATTGCAGAATCAATGTGGAACTCACTTCAATTTATTGATTGAATGACCTTCCTGTCAGCCAGTGTTTTTTGAGAATATGAGCGCCCTTTAATTAAGCTTGGTCGCGACTACTTCTCCAAGCATGAATTGCAACTATTTTTGCAACAGCTGCCGTAAGACATGAACAGCTTCCGTGCAGTGTGAGCGTCAGGCCACTGCTGTGTGCGCTATGTAACGATCCTTCAGGCTTTCTGTGTTGCCAGAGCAGATAATATTCCGTGTCTTCTATTTCTACAACTATCAACAAAAGGGACACCGTTCTAATGGAATCACACGTCTTCCCACTACCACCACACAGCCTTCTCTGTTGCGCCCACCGATATGTTCCAAGCACCACAAAATCAGACGGATTGACTCTTATATTCACTCATGGACTTGGTGGACGTGCGTACCTATACATAAGCTTCTGGACACAGTGACCGGAAACTGAAGACTCGTTCAATGTCTAGATAAGGAGTTGTGGACACCAACTATCGAGAAACTTTTGCAGTTGAGTTCCAACGCGAACTATGCCTTGCGTGAGATATGGGCTCTGGACTTCACAAACCACGGACAAGCCGCAATACACAATCGAGTGGCATTGGCGAAACGGAATATGGTGTGCAGTAAGTCGCTTCTGTCGGACATTACCAGAGAACAATTATTAGACGCGTCTGCTAGCAACCATGGACTATGCGGATATGCTGCGACATTTCTTAGCGACGTCGTTCGTCAAAAACCATAATATCATTGTCATCGCACATTCAGGAAGTTCTACATCATGGCACGTCAGTCATTTTATTGGGCAAACTCGACTTCTTATTTGGTACACAGGGTCTTTGCAAATAGAACGGCGGGAAGACTTCCTTTGACCGCATTGATACTCGTCGAACCAACACTGATGTTCCCTGGCATGGCTCCTGATGACCACCGAATAACACGAGGAAATGCGAATGTAAAGGGCGTTCTCACTCGACGTGACAGATGGAAGGACCGCGAAAGCACGTTGAAATATCTCTCCGTCAGGCACCCATGGAAGAAGTGGGATCCGCGCGTTCTCCAACTGCACCTCGTATGTCAAGCCTTGATGAGATTCACCTGCTGGCTAACCTGAAGCCAGGACCATGGATTCATGACCGTCTCAGCTGATCCAGAAACATATTTTACGCCGACGTTGACTAAGGAAGAGGAAGCACCATTGTACCTGTGCGAATCGCATATCATACAACCAAGTGACCTGGGAAAGATCTGCAGCCAAATGCCGGTCCATGTCGTGTGGGCTGAACATCCCGAATTCATGTGAGCCAAACAACAATCATCGACGTTCGTGATCCATCTCGCTAAATACTGGTGGCATCATTAGTTCACCCCTTGCGAAGGAAGAAATCCTTGACGCAGCGGAACGCAAAACAGCTTCTGTTAGGACTCTTCCTGGTGCTGGCCATCTGGTATGTGGACAAATAAAGCTTTCGCTCTCGAGTCTCATGATACCTGGCTAATGATAACTCAATAGGTACCGCAAGAGAAACCGGATCAGCTTGCTTCCTTCATCCATGATATCCTTTCACCATCCGCATATCAGCCATTGAAAGCTGTTCTTTAGTGGCCATTGGCGCGTTGGTTGTAACAAATTTGTAGCTTATCTTGGATCTATATTGCAGCTGCCCATAAGAGTTTTCGACAACGAGTGCGACTGTTCCAAATTCACGGCTTCCTCTCCCACCTTGCGATAATGCGCTCTGTTGACATTCGCGACGCTTTCTCTTGATCACAGAATACCGAAGTCTAATATCACTCCCCAGCGAGAACGAACTAGAAATGAAAGAGAAATGCTACAAAACAAAGTACATGATACATATTGAACGATCAGGCTGTTCGGCAAACGAATATCTCTCTATGCACTCCAACTCCCAGCACGTCGACGTCTCCCTTCAGTAGCGTTCAGTTTCGCCACATCTTCACCCGAGGCTTCACTTCTGGAACCGTCGGAATATTCATCATCATCGCTCTTTGATTCCGCGCCAGCGCCGGAAGTCGTCCTGCAGTCACTAAGAGCCTTTATCCATCCGGTTTCGTATATACCCTTGGCTCCAGGTGATGGCGTAGTATACACGAGCACTCCTTCTCGCCGCCTGTGTGGAGGAACATACTTGAGGTACGTCGGAGGTGGGCCATAGACTGCACGGTTGGAAGAGAGACAAGGACTTTCGGGCTCACGCCGAGGCTCCCGGAAAGATAGTGATCTTGATCTTGTGACACGAGACTTTGGTGGTTTCAGCGAGCTTGATAAGGGAGGGCTTTCACGAGGGCATGAGGTCTTCGCTGATTCGAGGGTTTCGATCTTTGTCAAGTTGGAATTCACAGCAACATCCCAAAAACCGTCTGAGTCGCCAGTGGCAGGTAGGCAAGTCTTCCTTTGCGTATTTGATCGGAGATTGGAGATGACCGGTTGAGGGCCGGGACGAGGAAGGGTAAGCTCTATCTTGGGTTTGGAAGTTATACGGCCGCAGTTGACGGTTTCTGGATCGGCGACAACGATACTGCTTTCTGGGCGCATTTTTTTATTTGTACACGCAGGCTTCGCAGGTAAATCTGAGGAACAGTTTATTGGTTTGTCACAAGCTTTTCCTGACCTGGAGAGCCTCAAATGATCGAAGAGAGCTAGCAAGAGCAGCAGAGAGACTAGGAAACCCATCACGAATGCTACTTTTGGAGAGAGAGCTACGAAACGAGGCAGATCAGGATTATGATAGTAGACGGAGGAATTGGAAGAAAATAACTTATGGCTGAGGACCCCTTCACAAACCATCGCACCATCAAAACTCTTTTGCGCCCGAGGGCAGTCAATGTGCTGTTTGAACCAAGGAAACCGCCGACAGGATCATTTGGGGAAGAAGAAAGTAGCATAGGCTGCAGAGAGGGCATGGTGGTCTCAGGGTCCTGTCCAGGTTGACGTCCACATTGGGCAAAGAATATGTCCGCGACCTTTGTTGAATCTACACTTGACAGAATATCGATACTTGTATCATCCAATGTGAACAAAGGAGACGCCAGAAGCATGATGTCTGCACGATGCTGCAGTGACACTACCCATGGACGAACGCGCCGCCATAGCATCACCAGGACGCTGGTAACAAGCTGAACCATGTGAAGTTAAATGGTCAGTTGACCTGGTACAGGTCCTTACAAGTCCAAGCCAATCAGAGTCGTTTCATCCAACCCAAATTCGTGTGACTTTTCTAACGCGTCCACCCCAACGGTCACGTGTGTGAAAATCAAATTGTCCAGGACCACTCCAATCTTGCCCTATCCTGCCACGGCAAAGCTTTTGGGACTCGCATCTGATAAGTAAATCTTTCCGTCTTCTAAACTCTCAAGCAATCAATTTCAGACCTTTAGAAACGAAATCTCCATTGCACTTTCCCCTAGTTTTCGCCCGACCCGCATGGTTGGACTCGGTGACGTTTTCGCAAAAGGAACCTTTATTTGTCTACAGTACACAGCAGTACACGCGGTGATTTTCTTCCGATCGTGCCAGAAGCAGATACCACACAAAACAAGGCCTCCTTCTTCCTGGTCTTGGCTCTACCAGATGAGTCCATTAACAATTAAATATGTTTCGCGATGACTAAATAATTAAGACCGCGAAGATCTTTATCACTTCGTGATCTTTATCAATTTGCTAGGACTGCACAGTTACCACCCGTGTAGGATGCGTACGCTTATGAAATAAGTTTCTACTTATCAGTCGTATAAGCATATGTATCACATTATTCCACCGAGCTTTTGCCGCACCCGGAACGATTTATGGATCTGATCTCGTCAACTTCACCCACCCAAACACGCCGCACCGATGACAAGTCAACTATCCGTGGCTAACTATCAGCCGTGGCGCCATGATGCATATTATTGCTTTGTATTTTCGATATATTTCGCACGTTACCATCACTTCGACGGTATATTGCTGTCACGTGCCTCGATGCTGGCGCCCACAGTTGGACCCACAAATCTCTTGTATCCTTCCCTGCCCGAACAACAGAGTCGCCATGGATGTAATTGTCTCTAGGAAGTGTATGACAACTAAACTCCTTGAGGTCACTCTTATTGTATCTATACCCGACGACCTGCAGTCCATTATAAAAGCTTCCAGTGAAATGTGGTGGCGTTCAAGCTCAAGTTCCTCAAATCTCCTCATCACTTCTATCGACCACAGCAGGCTGTAAACCAACACTAATCAATAACGACAACATGCCTAAATTTACCGATGCCTCCCAACGTGAATTCCACTCTCGGCATCAGCGTGGTGTAGATGCACTTCCTTATCCCCTGACTCCTGCCCCGAACCACGACCCCGTACCCACCAATCGGCATCGTGAGCCCATATACCAAACTGAAGCCGGTAGAGTCTGGAGGTGGATGCACGATGACCCTACCACTGCTTCCCCACCACCACCAGGACTGGGGACAGGATTCCCGCCCAATATCTATGCCGCCGCAGGCTTCGACTCGCATCTGAACCCTCAGGCAAACGATTATAATGACTTTTATCGACAACGGCCATACCATCATGCACCAGAATTTCCAACTGCTGGAATAAGTTCTTCGTCAAGGCTTGATCCTCGTTACGGTTATCCACCGGAATGCACTCCATCTTCCTATGGCTCTTTTACGCGTCATCTGGCGGAAGAGGAACCGGTCACGACCCCTGTTATTCCATTCAACCTGTTCCCGGAAGTAAACCGTGAGTCTAGCAATCCGCTCGTTACCCCCATTCCTCGTCACCCCCTTCCTGCTTTCTTGTTTATGCAAGGAGAAGGTACAACCTATCCTCAGTCTTTAGTTCAGTTTCTAATATTTTATATATATACAGAACGCGGGACGCCTTTCGATACAAGTGCAGACGTTCAATCCACCCCTCCAGAAGAAATTTTCACCGCTCAGACGGACCCGAACGCCCGTATTCGCTCCAATCCACCGCCTGGACATTGGGACCCAATTATACAAGATGACTCTGATAGTTCGACGTATTCTATTCTCTTAGCACCTGTTCCCGATATCCCAGGCCATACCGAACATATCCACGTCTCTGAAGTCCATGTTTTCTGTGAAGTGCTTTGTGATAGCCCCAGCACAATACGCACCGAAGATCTATTTCGTGCTGAGCAATTAAAGCAAGCAGAGCCACAGCATAGACCCGGCTATCAACCTCCGAGTCGCGATCAACCCCACCCTTCTGCACACGCAGGCCCAGATCAGGGGCCGAGCCCCAACGTAGCGATAAACATCATCCCGCCGACGAATAGCAGTGACTCGCGGTCTACTCCAAAATCTTCCCTCGGTTCAAAAAAGCAATCAGATGAAAGTGGGGATATCAAAATTGCGGAACCTCTGTCTCCAAAGGTATCAAATCGCCCTGGGACGCCTCGGCCAAACGAACAGCTCGCAACCACTCGAACACCCCCAAGGCTTAACCCGTCAAACTTGGCTTCGGGATATCTGTCCAGTCCCTTTTCCAGTACCGCTGT